>JBAMBO010000556.1:0-222271 GCA_037044535.1 Lordiphosa magnipectinata
TATGTGGTCCACGAACAGTGAATCAAATGCGCATTTACCTTCGAAGTTCCATGATTTTATCGAAGGCCTATTTGAGTTATCTTTGTCACAAGTTAATCCTATTCGCAACTCGATAAACAGATCTCTTGATTTAATATTTTTGTTGGATCCCCCCGGCAATGTTGCATCTAGAATTGACCCGTTGGTTCTTCCTGAGGACCCCTTTCATCCTACATTGGAACTTACCATTGAATTGCCCTCTCGGGTGTGCTCTGCTTCTGAAAACTCGACGGCTAAAACCCGTTGTTTTCAAAAAACAGATTTTTTAAAACTTAATGATTAAATTTTTGAAACCGATTGGTCTCAATTGTACACTTGTACAGATATTGATGTTGCCATACAACTTTTTTATGATACCTTGTACTCGCTTTTTGATGTTTGTGTTTCACTTGAGCTCCCTTGCTGTCCTAATAGGCAGCCTTGGTTCACAAGAGAATTAATAAATTTGAAAAACAAGAAGTCAAGGTATTTCAAAAAGTATAGGAATTCGAAAAAATCATCTGATTTCTCCCGTTATGTGGATGCTCGTTCTAGATTTAATGTGCTGAACGTACAATGTTATACAGACTATCTTAACCGTTGCAGACTTCAATTCTCGCACAATCCTAAGCAGTTTTATACGTTTGTTAACTCTAAACGCAAATCTTCCACTATGCCCTCTTCTGTGCGGTATGGTAATGCGAAAGCAAACACTGATCAGGCCATAGCCGATCTGTTTGCCGAGTTTTTTACGTCAACCTACTCGTCTTCTAGCTTCTTTGCGAATCAACCATACCCCTATCAGTTGATTGGGTCTAATTGTATTTTTAGCCCTGTAATCACTGAAAGCTCTCTCCTTTGCAATCTTAACTCTGTTAAACCTGTGTATGCACCGGGTCCCGATGGAGTACCTGCTTGTGTACTTAGGTTTTGTGCTGATGCACTTTGTAAGCCTATTCATAAATTATTTGAATTGTCTCTTGAGTCATCCTCTTTCCCTGTGTTGTGGAAGGACTCTTATATCATTCCTCTCCATAAAAAAGGTAATAAGTCGGATGTTGAGAATTATAGAGGTATTTCCAAGTTGTCTGCAATTCCAATAGCTTTTGAGAGAATTATGACATCTCAACTGCAACATTTATGTAGTTCCATTATTTCACCCTATCAACATGGATTTGTGAAGCGTCGATCTACCACCACTAACTTATTAGAGCTTACATCATTAGTGATCAAAGGGTTCTTTGGTAAGATGCAAACTGACGTCATTTATACTGATTTTAGTAAGGCGTTTGATTCTGTTAATCACTCCTTGTTGCTTCATAAACTGAGTTTAATTGGTTTCCCAACTAACCTTCTTAGTTGGATCTCTGATCACCTAAGTTCTAGAACACAAAAAGTTCTATTTTGTAATTCATATTCGAAACTAATCCAGGTTACCTCTGGGGTACCCCAAGGTAGTCACTTGGGTCCTTTTGGTTTTTACTCTTTTCATAAATGATCTTCAGTCAGTCTTGAGTCACTGTCGTGTGCTTATGTACGCCGTTGATGTGAAACTATGTTTAACATATAACGATTTGGTTTCCCGCTATAATTTGCAAGCTGAATGGGATGCATTTCAATCTTGGTGTAAAGATAATCTATTAAACCTTAACAGTTCCAAGTGTAAGGTTATGACATTTTACAAAAGCTTGCCACAATTCTTCACTTATATGCTTGATAATGTCCCACTAGAGTGCTTAAATGATACAGTCAATAAGGTAAATGATCTAAGGGTAATTCTTGATCACCGACTTAAATTTGACTCTCATGTTACGGCTACTGTTTGTAGGGCCAGGAGTGTTCTGGGGTTTATTAAGCGCTGGTCGAAGGAATTTGATGATCCCTATACGACGAAGATTTTGTACACTTCTCTTGTCAGTCCGATTCTCGAGTATGGATAATGTGTGTGGTCTCCGCACTATTCCACCCATCAAGATAGAATTGAATCTGTGCAAAAACAGTTTTTATTGTTTGCTCTTCGTGGTTTGGGCTGGAATCCTGAGGTCCGTTTACCATCGTACTCTAGTAGACTTCTTTTGATTAACCTTTCCTCCCTAATTAACCGTAGAGTTATGCTTGAAGTAATCTTTATACATAGACAAATTAATGGTGAAATCGACTCAACTGAGTTGGTTGGCCAAATTAACCTCAACGTTCCTATTAGACCGACTCGTAATTTTATCCCCCTATCACTCAAATCGTTGTAATACTAACTATGCCTTGCATGAACCGTTTCGTGTCCTCTGTGCTGATTACAATAAACTCTACCGAATAATTTACTCTGAAGCTTCTCTTCCTGCTATAAAAATTTCTATTTTAACTTATTTAGCCGATAGTTAACATTACTTTATGTTCTTCCTTCGCGATTTCGTGTCACACGTTAGTGGCTGCGCCTCTCGGTCGGTTGGGCGGGAGGTGGGCTGCTATTTTGCTTGGGGTTCGCGCGTAACAAGCTTAGGCTTGGTGTCGCATGGGCCACTTGAAGGTACTGCGCATTGTACGTCAACGTCCATATAAAAAAATAAAAAATAGAAGGCTTAGGAATAAATAAGTGTGAGAAAATTTTGTACAGGTGGTGGATTTCGTTTTTCAGTTGAATTCAATTACAATTCCACACGTGGCGCAGTAGGCGGTCATTCGATTTGATAGCTCAGCATATATTATATATAGAGGGCGGAAAGAGGAGGAAAGTGGGGGAAAAAACGGGAACAGCGACTTAACAGTGACTTGACAGTGACTTGGCAGTGACTTAAAAGTAACTATTACCCTGATTATACCCAAAACAAATATCATGTTCAAGTTTGAACACCCTGTCTGTGTTGAATTCATGACTGAAATGCATGTCAAGGCAGCCATGATTTCAGTACCAGCCCTTCCAAATCAGGTCTGTTTCAGCTCTGATACTGTACTGAAGAGATATGTGAAAATAGTATAGTGTCTTCGAGTCATGTTAGCATTTTGGCTTAACGCAAGTTGGTCACACTAAGAGAAGAAGAAACCGTTCGAATTCCAAGTTAAACTCTAGGCAAAAGTTAGAAAAACACACAGGCCAAGTTTAGCCCCTTGAACTGGACTGACAATTCTGACTTTATAAATTTGTTTAGAGTTTTTAAAGATTAACACTTTTGAGGCATTACACATGTCGTATACCATAACCACAGATAGATATTCTGTAAACAAAAACATTGTAAATTTCTACAGAAACCAACAAAAATGCGATGACAAAGTGTGAAATGTATTTTCATAAATACACAAAGTTGCAAAGATAAGCAGGAGGAGGAGGAGGGGGACTAAAGAGGGGTGTCATAAAATGCATTTTAAAGAAAATTGAAATTGCAAGCGAAGCGTGTGAATTTGTCATGCCAAGCAGCAGCAAGCAGCAAGCAGCTGGTGGTCATTTTTTTTGTGTGTGTCACATACAAAACACACACAAAATTGCGGTCAAACCAAAAAAAAAAAAAGAAAAAATTTTTGCCAAAATAATGCAAAAAAATTGTTTAATCAATGTCTCAAACTCTTTAAACCAAAGCAAGGACGCAAAAAAAGAAAGCAAAGAACTGAAATTAAGGTTAAATACCATAAAGTGAGCTTACACACACACACACACACACACACACATAAAAAAGCAGTGCTACCTTAGGCGGCGCCTGAAAGCAGGCAACACATTTTGGCATTTGCCGCCCGCTGACTCCGGCTGTTATTCTCGCTGTTGTTGTTGCTGGTAGGCGTTGCCAGCAACGGAATTCAGTTTGGCAAAATGATGGGCCAGGAAGTGGTATACAGTCACGAAACACTAAAAATAACAACAATACAACAATCAGTCGAAGAGGTAGTAAAAAGTTCGTATTAGGCAGGCAACATTAATAACAAACAAAAATCTATAAATGAAATAATGTTGATGACGTCAAAATAGAAATATGTAACAAACAAAAAAAACAAAAAAAAAAAACAATGCCTAACCAAAAATTCCATAATAGGGGAAAACTTTTTGCCAGACATTCAACGACACAAAGACACAGAGACCTACATACACACAGAGGGAGATTTCTTGTGGAATGCTTTGAACATGTGTTGGTTGTAAACAGGAAACACTGGCCAAAAGCCGAAGTTGAAACGAACCGACCCAATTGAGCCACCCTACGAGCATGTTGCAAATGTCAAAGTGGCAAAAACCCGGAAATTCGAAGGACATGTTCGAAATAACGCCCACTCACAACAAACGCCCACCCAAAGAAAGAGAAAGAGAGAGAGAGAGAAAGTCTACAAACTGAGCGGGCCACTTAAGCGCAAGTCTCACTCTCTCACTCTCTCAGTCTCTCTCTCTCTCTCTCTCTTTTGTTGTTTTCTTTGCTAATGCAATTGTTATTGTGTTTTATGTGCCGGTTGTACACAGACACACACCTACGCTTAGCTTCTTTATTGGTATATGTAAGTCAACCTTAAGCATCTTAAGCCATTTTAGCTTCCTCCCTGCTTCCCCTCCCGCCCCCTTACCGCTTTAAAGCTTTTCAGCACTGCGCGTGTTTAAATTATTAACCAACATTTTCGATCACGAGTTTCACTTTGCTTGCTTACAAAATTTGTTAAGCATTTTAGCAAGATATTACGTTTTATTAAGTGCAATATTAGCACATGGATTTGTAGTTGTTGCTGTTGTTGATGAAACTCAACATTTAGTTGAGTTTATGTTGTACAAGCACAAGTTGGAAATCTTTGAATTTCTGCACAAATAATGGAATTTTTATTTCAAGGTTGTCACCTTGGCGTATGAGCCATATTTGCACTCAATAAGCCATTTTTGATAAATTAGTTTGCCCTAAATAATGTTATTGGAGCACATACATATATACACAATTGATAAAATTAATGCAAAAAATAATTAACAAATTGGCAAAAGTAACTCAACTAGAAGCATTAGCGTAAAAGAAGCCTAGGTCAATAACCAACTTTGTTTATAAAGATCATATATAGAATTTTTCGGGCAAGAATTCGCGAATGATGGTCAACACTCAAGCAACAGATTGGGGAATAAGACCAAGAACTTAAAAATTTCATACTCAGAAGGTTCGCCCTACCTTACATATTAGTTTACAGAATGAAGCACTATTGATTCCATAATTTCTATAGGTATTTCCACTCAAAATGCAAAAAATTTTTTGTTTATACTTTCTTTTGCAATATGCCATATACACGAGTAAACATTTAAGAAAAATTTTAGTACTTAAGATTTTTTTTGGAAATTTGATTTCCCCCATTTTGCAATAAAATTTCAAAATAAATCAGTAAATTTTCTGTCGATTCTAAACTTTCACTTAAGCGGAATATATCAAGTTCAAGAGTAGGAACAGTTGATTTATGTAACGATACTTTCCAAAACTTGAAAGAGTATGATACTTTCGTTGTATTACCGGTTCAAGGATAAAGTCTAGAATTATGAATAATAAGAAAAAAAAAGTAATACCAATTTAACCTATACTCAAAGCAAAGTATTCTGATGAATCCAGTCTACACTCAGAAAAAACCGACTGGGAGAGTTCTAGATCGATCGGCATAGAATTTATACCGTTTTGTACTTGAAATTTCAAGTAATTTTTGTTCTTGGTTGAACTTAAAATAAGTACAAAACGTTCTAGAATCGAAAAATGACTGTTAATGTTATTAAAATGAGTACAAACGTTCTTGAATGAAGAACTATTCGTACTTACAGTAAACCGAAAAGCTTAAGAAAAGTGCGTACTTACTTCAAGTAAAAAATAAACTTACAAAAAGTGTTCAACGAAAAATGCTAATTATTTTAAATCGAATCTGTTCTTAAAATTCCCTCCTGGTTCTAACACTTTGGTTAAAAGGGTAGAGTAGATTTCGGTAGATTAGGTTAGATTTCGAAAGTACAGCAAAACCATCTTGGTCTTTGGTTAATTCGGTTCCTTTAGATTTTCCAAGCCTTATTTGTTTAAATATATTTTCAAGAACAAATTGGGAATGGCTTTAGAATTCAACTGGCTTAAACAAAGACCATTTTGTACCTATTATATGAACTTTGGGTTTGTTTCCAGAATGTATTGCGGTTGAATTTAATTTTTTTTTTATTTACTTTGTTTCTAAATTTTCTGTCACCTTGTGTAAATTTGGCAACTTAATAAATATTATTAAGGTACATATTTGTCGTAGCTTCAGATACCGATTCCTTAATTTTTAAGTTCACTCCAAGTTAAATTGTTTTAAATTATACTTATGGACTTGTATTTTGCTTCAGGCATGTATTGGTTTGAATTCAGAATTTATTTGACTTTAATTAAGAATATTTTTCACTTATTTTAAGAGTAAATCGGGTTGAGCTTAATATAATGATGACAAACTAAAAGTATGATCAAAAAAATTTTAAATTATTTCGAAATCAATCTTTTAATTAAGTATTTCGGGATTGAAAAAAACGTACTTAAAATAAGAATTTTGTACTTGAATCAAGTATTTTCGTACTTACCGTACTATTGACACCGTTTGTACTTGATTCATGTACAAATTTCTTTGTTTTTTTTCTGAGGCCACAAGCTTGAGTCATACCGTAGCTGATAACAGACCTTTGGAATAGCTGTGTATACACAGAGGATGCTGAGCCATCACATTTAGAGATTTGCGGCACTCAGTAAGTGTTTTAGTATATTTCATGCAGCTTGACTATCTGAAAAAATAAATACACTTCTTTCCTTGATTACGAGGTCCTTTAGATGGTTGGATAGCTACAACCTCTGCCTGAAAGACGCTACAATGGTCGGGAAGACGAGAGAACATTTCTATACCTTGGTCTGCACTGAAAACTCCGGCTCCCACCTGGCTTTCCAATTCTGAGCCATCTGTGTAGATGTTGATGGCGTTTGGTTTGCCATGGGGCAGCGAGTTTCAATTCAAACGACTTGGTATTATGACCACATACATAGTATCATAGGCTTAAGTGGGTATGCAATAACACTGTGAACCATTTTTGTACAATAAAAATTTTGATACCAACGAGACCAACAAAACTTGAAAGGATCCTATAGTAGTTCAAAAATCTTGACTGGGTTTGGTCTGATTGGTTTTCTTGTAATGGACTCTGGAAGTTTGTTGATTTTTTTGAAAAAATTGCTTGTTTTTAAGGTCTTAATCTCTTAAACTATATGAAATTTTCCTTTACTGTCTTTAGCAATTTTGTAGTTCTTAACCAGGCCTACAAAACACTTCTTAAGACCAGCTCTAAAAAAAACCGGCTTCATGGTCAAAATCATTAAAATCACTAAAAGTATTAATTTCTCTCAAAGTGGTTATTACAAAAGCTTTGGGAAAAAACCGTGATGAAAATTTTAAAGTGTTAGTAAAAAACATGTTAAAATCTTTTCAAGCTATCGCCGTTTAACCGCCTAGAAGAATTCGCTAAGCAATTATCTACCGAATGAGCAAGGCGAACATCACCAAGTAAGCATGCCAATGGAAAAAAGGTTCAAAGGAAAAAGAATAGAGAGAAGAGAATAGTCGTGAATAGATGATAATGATGAAAGTGATGTGTCTTGGGATTGCCTATCGAGCTCAGATGACGAAAATGACTCATACGGTGAACAATATCGAAAGAGATTGAGAATGTCAATTTCATTTAAAAATTTCATGTAGTTTATGAGATATGGGCATTTCCACAGAAAAGTTCACCGAGACCAAAAAATGAAAAGTACTTAAACCACACCACTCTATTTTATAATTTTTTCATGGGGAAATAATCAAAATGAACTAATATGAGCATTTCGAGATTTTCGAATGAAAAGTCGCACAAGCGACATTTTTTCTCATTTGGATGCGTTTTGTTGTTATAAAAATGCGTTTAGATTGCATTGATTTTTGGTCTCTAAACTATTTCTAAGGGTACAAAGAGTAAAAAAATAATGCAGAAGACACCTTAAGAAACTATATGATTGCAATTAACTATAAGTTTCTGCTTTATACTAAAACAAAAACAGCATAAATATAATGAGGAAATTTAAGTAACGTAACTTCAGGTAAGGTCACGTCATATTCTTATGCAAATAAAAAAAATTGGGCAAACATTTTTGAATAAGATAACCTGGAAAATAAACTTGTATTATTTCAAATCATACGAACAAAATTTGTATACAAAAAGCTGTGCCCAGTTCGCAGAGTTTTGCATTTTTCTAAAACAAGTCAAAACCCACTTCCGTTTTATGTAACGTCACGCCAGCATATATGTTTGCTTAAATCTTTAACTCCTTATGATCGATTGATGTCATTGTTTTTGCTGATTATAGTGCTACTTAATTGCTACCCAAATATAGGACAATCTTTTTAAAAATCCAAGATTTTCATATTTTTCAAAAACATCTTTTCGTACGAAAGTAACGTCACGTCAGTTTGGAAATGCCCATATAGAGTTTAAAAACAAGACATTTTTTCAAAAAATCAGAAAACTTCAAGAGGCCATTACAAGAAAACCTTATCCAATCAGCCCAAACCCAGCCAGGATTTTTTAACTCCCATAGGTACCTTTCAAATTTTGTTGATCTCGTTGGTATCAAAATTTTGTGGTACACTGTGTAATCAGTCGCTATTTGACTACTTAGTATAGCCGAGTGACCATGGGAGGCTACACGAAAAGTAGCAGCTTCTCTAAGCCTAATAGCAGTGTACTACTAGCTATTTCTCTGACTACTAGATCTTGGGGTATTAGATGCAACATAATGTTAAGGGCTAGCACTGCGCACGAGACAGATAAAAACCCTTTTAGAGATAGAAAAGTAAATAGAAAACCGTGCAAATAGTGTGTAAATTAAAACCGAAAACCCAAAAAACTCTCGTTTATATAAGGATGCTTTTAATGGCCGATTAGAAGTTCGTATGATTGAACAAAGCATAAATGATTCAGAACCATTAAACATCTTATCATTTTCATTTCTTAAAATTTTGCCGTTTTCATTGACAAATTGTCATCTTTTTGACATTCCAACGATGCCAACTTTGACAAAATCTTCTGGTTTGTTTGTTTCAAACTCACGTGGACGTGGAAAATGACAAATTTTAATAAATTAAGTTTCATTTCTTAGGTGGAAATAGGCTATAAATTATATTAAATTTGTTTTTGGTATACATTGCTATTTTTTCGTATCAAAAATTTTTTTTTTAAAGGAGCAAAAATCACTAATTCAAAATGAACATTTACACATATTTGTAGGCAATAACATAGCGTGTAGTTTACCTTTAAGCACCCATCCCCACACCCATTTCAATTTCCTGTACACATTTCATTGGCTTCCAGTTTAGCTGACGCCATTCTGACCATGTTCATATTTCATTTAAACAACAAATGTGTGTGTGTGTGCGTGTTGTTTTTATTGTAATTTGCCTTAAAAAAAACCATAATCTTTTGTTTATAGTATCGTATTTGTACACAAATTAAAATAAACTCTTGAACGATTAAATGTCTGCGAATTTTGTTTTGTTTGTTTGAGGGGGGAGCTGATAAAAAATAAATTGCAATACTTGCAGAACAAGTGATGTATGTGGGTTTTTCATTAAAGTGTACAAAACAAAATTGCAATTGATAAAAACAAAGCCTAAAAACTAAGGCTAATCAAATTAAAAAGTGAAAACTTAACTCAACTAATCTAAAAAATGCTATCAACAATTCCACGAAAAACGGAAATAGATTATTATTGAAAGAATTATAAAAACTGTAGATATCCAAGATAATGACCTATCGTACGATCGAAAAAACAAACTAAAAATTCGCAATTAAGGCCAAAATGGCAAATGGCTTATCAATTGCCGTTCACAATTGGCCACACAATACTAAAAGAATTTCAAGCGGTCCAAAAATATTTTGAGCATTAAAAACGAAAATTAAATGGAAAATAAAAACATTTTTAAAGGTAAATTTGCCGCATGAGATGCAAAACGATTTCAAAATGCAATTACTTGTTCTGTTGTTGTCTCTGTGTGTTGCATTTAAGGCTAAATTTAGTTGCTTGCATTTAAATAGATTTTTTTATATTTCTTTTTTCGCTTCGAAATGTTTATTTTTTTTTTAGTTTTTCTTTTTCAACCTGATCATCATGATGATGATGATGATCATGATTATTGAGTGCGGCCAGAAACTACGTCAGAGTAGAGCAAAAATGCTGATTATGAGGTGTGTTTTGTGTTATAAATTTTCCACATTTGTTGATATAACATTTGAACTGCAAAAAAAGCAAACAGATTAACTAATTTCAGACTTCGAAAATAACGAGTCGCCGCTGTGTGTGTTTCTGTGAGCGAACAATTTTAAGACCCAGTGCAACGGTTTATGCCTTGTAACAAATTTAATCAATTTAATTAGCTTAAGTTTTCATAGAAAAATCTAGACAACTTTACTTAAAATTTAAATTCACAAACCAAGTTTTGTTTAACTTTTTAAAACTTTCCCACAAACTTAAATTACTAAGGAATACTTTTTCTGTTAAACAAAGTTGAGATAATTTTGCTGGGCGAGAGACTAACTTTGATTCAGAATGAAAGTTGGGTGAAAAAAATAACTGAAATTTAAAATAAACTTACTTCTTACTTTAAATAGTTGACCTTAGCTCATTCTTTTATACCAGGAATGCCCACGGACAGCTTACGGCAGTGCAGATATGAATACATATGAAGAAACCACAAGAAAGAGTTCAAGAAAACCAGTTTTTACCGAGATCTGCGTGTGTGTGTGTGTATGCTAGTCTTAGAGCCTTGGGATGCATGTTCTATAACAACACTTGTGCTTCTAGTGCAGTGGTGTCCAAAATGCCAAAAGCCTATTCCATGGGATACGAACTCATAATTCTGCCGGCGTCGCAGCCGACACTCTTATAGAGAGAGAGAGAGAGAATACGTGTGTTTTATAAATAGCATGCTCGGCGCCTTGCTCTCTTACGATGCACGTATTCGGCTTTTTGTTCTCTCACGAGGCATTTGTTCGTTTGCACGTTGCTCATGTTGAAACGTCTGCATTTTTACTTCGTGTTTGGCTGCTACGCACATGCTTGATTGTGCGAGTTTGGACACCACTGTTCTAGTGCATAAGCTGTGTTCACCTATTTTCCATGAATTTTCCTTCCATTCTTAAAATAAGAGCACTAAATTCAGAATTTTCATTCAAATTCTTTAACTAATTCCGCTTTATTCTAACTATAAACAAAACTGAAAAGATTTGAAATCAAAAGTTATGGATCCGTAGACAAAGAACTAATGGAAATTATCCATGAGTCAACATATATTCTCTATTGATTTTCGAGGCCGATTTTGACCTAAATAATATATAATTTTTAGTAGTCTACTTTTTGGGTTTCTGTATTGAGCTTAGCTTATGAACAGAGCGGCCCGGAATCAGCTTACGGCTGCGTGGACATCAATACTAATAAAGAAAATATTTGATGAACAACAAGAACCACAAGAAATAGAAAGAGAACCCCGATTTTTGTTTGCATGTGTTTCATGAAGTTTTTATAGTAGGGTTGAAAATCAAGGGAAATTAACTAGATTTGTTGATCAAAATGTATAGAATCACACTTGTATCCTTCATGAAGTTTACTTTATCGTGGCCCATTCTCTTCTCCCAAATAGCTGTTATGCTACTTATTAGTTTATGTGACTGATGGCGCTAGAAGATGTGAAATCGACCCTAAGTCAATAACTTTGACATAATCAACAGTATCGCCATATTTTTTTAATTGCTTCAACTAATTAATAGAAAATATATAAAAAAAATTACACAATCTTTGTAGATTAACTAATCGTTTTTATGGTTTAGCTACTTTCTGATGTGTTTAGTTTTTAGTTAAGGCCTCTACGGACTTGTAAAGTATGTAAGTTAGCTTACTATTTCAAATACTTTGTCAATGTGGAACATAAGTGTATTGTAACCAGAACAACAAATTAAAAAATTAACTGGGTCTGGGTCAAACTACTCGATCAGCAGCAATTAGCTGACTAAATTGACACATTAATTTTTTGCCATTTTTTAGTTTATTAACTTTAGTTAAGAAAAAGGGCAACGTGACATTAAGTGGCATCAATGTATGCTATGTTCACAGTAAAATCAAGCCCACAGCCTATTTACATAGTCTCCACAAATGTGCTGTTAAGCGAAATATTAATTCTTTGCTGTGAACATGCATTATGTTAAGTGTTTCGAAATCGTTATTTCAGCTTCTTTTTCTGTCAATTTTTCTATTAAACATCTCTTTACTTCTCCAGTTCACAAAGGCTTTTCGGTTTGTTTTTTAGTTTGTATGTTAATATACTCTGGTGGTTTCGGAAACTTATGAATGAAATCAAATGTCACAGAATCCGCTTAAAAAATCTAAGCTAACTGAAGACCGCTTTCAAATTTTAAGGAATAAAAATTATTCCCTCTTTTGGATATTAATTTTTAATTTCAAATTTATGCGATTTGATTAACATAAACTTTTGCAACTATTTTTAAGGCCTGTTCTTAGATAACATAAATATTATATATAATATAAGACAGTTGTTTAAAAGCATTCTGCTTACCAAGCTGTTTCTATTTATTATTTGCTGTTTTAAGGCTGGATTCCAGATGACATAAAAATTTATCCGGCACAATGCTTCATACAAATAAGACTGCTGTGTAATAGCATTCAAATTTCAGAACATTTCAAGTGTTTCTATTCATGTAAAGTTTCACATAAAAATTTATATTCGAGCGTTCTGGAAATAGGCCTTTACAAATAATTCTTAGTCGAACTGAGAATAGGCCTTTACAAGTTAAAGTATGTTTCAAGAAGCTGTCTTTGATTTTGTTTTGAAGCATCTTACAAACAGCATGTACACTTAATGAACTTTGACTTGTGCTTTAGTTTTAGTTTAACCGATTTGATAACAAGAATCACAGACTAGGGACAGTCGACACCGCTTCTGTCAGAAATTAGTCAGCTGTTCGCTCTCACTTACGCTCTCTGGGTACCTTGGGGAATATGGCCGTCTCGCTCTAACCACTGTGACTTCCTATGTGGCACTATAAGGTAGGTAGGTATTTCCGGCTGGCCCTTTGTAGGGGCCGCACATAGACCTTACGGTCCTTAGTGAGGCCGGGTGGTTTTTCTGGGTACCATTAGAAATCCAAGAGTTGGTTTGTTATCATGTAGTGGCACTATAAAGTGTCTAAACAATGTATATATAAGGCACTATTGCTTAAACCAAACAAAAATGGAAAGGCAGTGCAAAAGTTATCGATAAAAAAAACGACCTACAAATCGACCCTGCATCGAATCTATACAAAAGGTGCAAAGGAAAACTATCAAAAGATTTCATGAAACTATGCCTGCATTTACAGCCCCTACTAAAACATAAGTGGCAAGCACACAACACCACAAAAGAGGCTGGTAGACTGTACAACAGTTTCATGAACTTACCAGTTCAAGCCATAACTTTATGATGAACTTCATGAAGGAAACTTTGTCGTGTAAGTGCGGACTTAAAGAAGCTCGGCTTGGCCCTTATGTCAAATACTTTGTTATTGAATTTGAGTATTGTCGTAAAACACATACTTGACCTAGAGCCGGTAATACTCAAATTCTACAATTTAGAAAGGTCGCTAACTATCAACTTTATACTTTGTTATTCTTTCTAGTTTGAGTTTTCCTTTCTAAAAAAAACGATCGCGAGGATCGAAATTAAGGGAGAATAGGGGAAGAATTTAAGAACATGGTGACGGTATTGGTTTAATTTGACTTGAAAGTAATTAAGCTAACTTTTTAGCTGACTTTAGACCCACGGAAATCGAAACTATTTGAGTTCTGGATCATAGGCGGGATTTGATGAAAAGTAAAAGCCCCCCAATGAGAACGATTAAAAATTCCTTTCTTCACAGTATTTCATATAATTAGAAACACATTGACTTTGCTTTGATGCTCATGTGCTGTTAGAAAGTGTTTCTATTTGTGTCAAATACTGTGACTAAAGGAATTTACTGTCGTTCTGAGTACAAGCCTTAAGGCTCGGAATGGAATTGAATTTAATATTCACATCTTTTTAGAGAATCCTTTCGGCTGTGATCATATCATCAACAATGTTGGCCCATTTCATGTATGCTAGAGCCTTGTAGAACCACTAAATTCAGATTTTCAGGCCTGTTCTCAATTCCACTTTGGTCTTATTATAAACGTTTGTAAATACGTTGAACTCTATGCTTATATGAAAGCTGACATTCATATCTACAATTACTAGATCAGACCTGGCCAGCCATAGCTACCACGAGCCAAAGTCAGTCGTGCTTTTACGCAAACGCGAGCCGAACTCATGATTGTATGTATCGGTGAACATTGAATTGCAAGTAAAACGGTTGTAGTCTGGGGAGAGCTCTCTTGCACACCAACACAAGCACACTTTTTTGTCCTCTCCATTTGGCCGGCACTGTACTAGATTCAGTTTAAGTAAAATCGAAATTTGTTAAACAGTTGCCAAGTAGAGTCAATTCGTATAAAAAAGAAAGACTTTATCTAGACATGGAGCAATTAGTATTAGTCCTTTATATACATATTGCCCATATATACATTGTTTAGATACTTTATATTGCCAGTAGGAAATCACAGTGGTTAGAGCGAAACGAACATATTTCCAAATGTACCCAGAGAGCGTAAGTAATAGCGAACAGCCTACTAAGTTTTGAGTGAAAAGTTGCCGACGCAGCAAATTGTGTTTCTATATTAAATCTTTTTGATCTAGTGACCACAAAATTTGCTTGGCACATTCCATATCAATTTGTAAAAGTACAATAGCCTATTCAAACCGAAGTAGCATTGCGAACAGATGTGTTTATTCCATTAACTAGTTTTACTTTAACTTTTACCAGCCCACTTACTAGAGCATTGAATGCTGCAAAGACAATCAAATTAATTAGAATTGAAATACGAATGAAAATTTTGAAATATATTTTACAATTTGTGATCCCTTTTAAATTAAATCCCATAAGCCTTCCCATCTCTACTAACCCAACTCAAATGGACATAACATATTTTGCAATACTGTCAAAGTGTCATTAGTTGACCATTTTTTTAACCCATTTCCAAAGCCTCTTTCAAGTTGTCTACAAAAAAAAAAATTGAAGTATGTAAATAAAATTATTTATGAGTTTATAACGAAGGCAAATTGAGCTTTAATTTGTTTGGGTAAAGTTGCCGTTGGTGTGCGTGAGATTGGGTCAGTAGTTGTGTGTTGAGTGTGTGTGTGTGTGTGCGTGTTGCCTACATTTGCCAATGGTCGTATGAACCCTTGCCAAAGGCTTAGTCATGAGACGTCAACAACAACAACAACAACAACAACTACCACCACAAGAACCACAACAACAATTAGAGCCATTAAGTAAAAGATTGCACTTGTATTGTGTCATTTGAATATACACTGTAGAAAATGCTAAATACATTCTTGACACCCACAACTAAAAGTAAAAGGCAGAATACAAATGAACAAGCAGAATATTTGTATTTGAAGTATGATTTTTATACCCTTGCAAAGGGTATTATAATTTTGCCCAGAAGTTTGCAACGCATAGAAATATTCATTTCCGACCCCATAAACTATATATATTCTTGATCAGGGCGACGAGCTGAGTCGATTGAGCTTTGTCCGTCCGTCTGTCTGTCTGTCTGTCTGTCCGTCTGTCTGTCCGTCTGTCTGTCCGTCTGTCTGTCCGTCTGTCCGTCTGTTTCTACGCAAACTAGTCTCTCAGTTTTAAAGCTATCGAGCTGAAATTTTGCACAGAGTCTTCTTTTTACTGCACGCTGATAATATGTCGGAACCGACCGGATCGGATGACTATATCTTATAGCTGCCATAGGAACCATCGGTAAAAAAATGGGTTATAGTGAGAAAAACTTTTTTGTTCTTATTGTTAGCGTTCCCAAACACGGTCATTATTAATATTAAAAGCTTTCAAACAGATTTGCAAACTTTGGTCAAAATCGGATGACTATATCTTATAGCTGCCATAGGACCGATCGGTCGGAAAATGGGTCTTACTGAGAAAAACTTTTTTGGTTTCTATGTTAGCGTCCTCAAACTCGTCCCTTATTAATATTATATGCTTTCAAACAGATTCGCAAACTTTTATCAAAATCGGAAGACTATATCTTATAGCTGCCATAGGACCGATCGGTCGGAAAATGGGTCTTACTGAAAAAAAATATTTGTTTTCAAGTAAATCGTTCTTAAGGTCGGTGATTATTAACACTAAACGCTTTCAAACTAATTTGAAAAATTTGGTCGAAATCAGATGACTATATCTGCAGGCTGCCATAGGACTTATCGGTCGGAAAATGAGTCTTAGTGAGAAAAACTTTTTTGTTTTCAATTTTATCGTTCTTAAACTTGGCGATTGTTAATTTGATATGTTTTCAAAAAGATTCGCGAAATTTGGTCGAAATCAAATGTTCATCTGACGGAAAATCGATTTAAGTTAAAAAAAGTTTTTGATTTTTATCCAAGCGTTCTTAAACTCTGTCATTTCAAAAACAGCTTTTGCAAGGGTATAAAAACTTCGGCACAGACGAAGTTAGCGTGGCCTTCTCGTTTTTATTGAGTCCGTTTTCAAAATATATGTTTTCGGTCTATTTTGAAATCTATTGGGTCGAAATATACTTGAATCAATTACTATTAATTTTTGAAAAAGATTAAACTTATAGTCCAAGTTTACCTCTGGCTGGCTCAAGGGGTATGGTTGGATCCAAACAGGTCACTAAACCCCTTATACAGATTAAACTTATATAAATTAAGTCTTTAGAATTCTTGGATTAACTCAAAGTGCATGCATCAAACAAGTGCAAAATGAGCTTGGTTGAAAGCTTATAAAGATCTGAAACTGATTTCGACGTTTTCTTGAAAAATGATTTCTATATTGATAGATAGATAGATAGATAGAGAGATAAGTGTTTATTTTCATTTGATAATTTTCTAAGCTTACAGCTTTACATTGATTAACTAATAATATACAAACATTTAAAGCTGGGTTTAAAACCGTCAGCCTTCCTTCTGTTGTATGACATAAAAAACCATTACATATATAAGCATATACTTATTTTACATATAATTAACAAAATTTCATATTCTACATATTATTTAAAAATTTTCATTTATGACATTTCTTCTATAATTAGTAGCCATCTCTATGTAATTCGCCAGATTATTCCATCCCATCCCCCCCGTTCAGGGCCGTCAGCACCTCTTCCTCGGTAAACGTACAAGTTTTGAAATAACGCCAACGAAATTCCCGCAGTATTGGACATCGTCCTACAAAATGCTGCATGTCCTCCTGCTCAGACATATTGCATAGTGAGCATATACCTCCATTTACAATTCTTCTTGGGCAGCTGTTTAACCATAAAAGATCTCCTCTGGCCTTCATTATCCAAGTTATCTCGCTTTGATTGAAAGACTCGTTGCAGTATGTTGCCCTATGGCCCTATTGCATAATTAAGGTTTTTATACACTCTTGATGCACTTACTGACGCCTTGTTCATGTGTTGCATGTGGTTATCTGCTTTTGATGCGCTTAGGAACCGAACATTGCGGTCAATCCAATCTGCATGCGATTGGTTGTCTCCGAGTGATATGCCATGATGCGCGAACATTTCTCTAAGCCTCGCAAACCACACCAAATTATTTCGTCATCATTTTCTCAGCAAGTATATGCGGGAGTCTAGAATCTTCATACTCAATTAAAATTCTTGATAGGTATTTGAGATGAAGTGTTAGGCTATAGATGTGTCCATCTTCTAGCCCTGCGTCAATTCCCAATATGTAGTTGGGTGTGCTATCTGGTAGTTTGAGCATCCTCTTTAAAAAATATCGCTGCAGTTGGTCTGCCTCTTCCTTTATTTCTCCACCCCAGACTTGAGCTCCATAGCACTGTACCGTTCTGCTGACTGAGTTAAAGATTTTCCATTTAGATGCTAGGTTCACTGTCCCCTTGTTGATGAAATTCGCCCACACAGAGTTTATACTCGCCTTTGCTTCTTTTGTCCTGGCTGCCACATGCTTCTTAAAGCTCATTGTAGGTGTCAGGATAACCCCCAAGGTGTTTGTACTCCGGTACCACCTTCACCTGCTCCTCCTGATACATCCAGTTCTCCGATGCCGCCAGTGTACCGCCTTTTCTAAACACCATAATCTCGGATTTTGTCTTATTGACTTCCATGCCCCACATTATGCAGTAAGTAAAGTAAAATTGGCTCAAACAGCACATCCAGGAGGGCCAGGGCCAAGCTTCTGTCAATCTTTTGGCGTGTGTGCTTATAATTTTTCGCACAATAGAAAGGGACCTACAGTTTAACGCCGAATCCGAACGGCAATAGTTAGAGAATTTGCTTTATCATGGCTAGTTAACTTCACAGCTGGCGCCAGTAGCTGGTGAAGGTGATCGGGTGTGTAAAAGCTTTTTTCTAAAGACAGAAAAAACTTTTTCTATTAGATGATCCGAGGCGGGATCGAACCCACAACCTCCCGCACCAGCCGCCACACATACGACTGGTACGCCACGCCCGACCACTTATCCACATTATGCAGTATGGCTCGAGAATATGGATCATTTGCTGGAGGGTTGAGGGATTGTGCGCTACCATCACAATGTCATCTGCGTACATTAATACCCTAATGTTTGTGTTGTCGATATACAGGCCACCTCCTAAGTGTTCATGCAGATCATCTAAGTACATCGCAAACAGCAACGGTGACATAAGGCATATATTGAATCAACTATGGCTGAGCATACCCAAATCCATGTTAACTTTAGATCAGAAATCTACCATCACTCTAAAACAATCATATGTCAACCCTTATCAGCGAGTTTCGGTAGCACACACTGCACTTGTTGCGCCGTCTGCTGTTAACCATTGTAACGGCAGGGTTCACCTTTTGTACGAAGTATGAAAGAATAGGTAAGAAAGAAAAGTAAATATTGAGTTAGAGACCCAGGTCCAGTTCGAGAAAAAAAGCAGCCTCGAATGGGTGGATCCAGGGGGGAAAGCTTTGAAAGCCTTAAAGTGTGGGACTTGGAGTTCCTCACCCACTAAAACCACCCTTATTCTCCGATTCCCTCTCGCGGTACCACCGCTAAGTATTACTTCACAAGGGGGAGATGGCATGAAAGCCTTCACTAGATCCATGTCTAGGATTTGCGCTGTCTTTCAGCGCGACGCAAGGTCTTGATGATTTCGTGCGGCCATGGTGCAAAGTGCATTCCAATTGTTTTGCGAGCTTAGTAGAATATCCATTAAGTCAACGACTGTGAATTGTCTCCCAATGCCTATGCTTAGCACTTCCCTTTCTGCAGAAAGACAGCTGCTCTGCGTCTTCTTTGGACGGCGCACAGTGTGTGCAAAACGAATCCGTCTCGTGCTTAAACCTATAAAGATAGGATTTAAAGCAGTTGTATCCCGTTAGTAACTGGGTCAAATAGAAGTCGATTTGTTCGTGTTTTCTACCCACCCACGGCCGAATGTCTGCTATCAATCTCCTTGTCCAGCTGCCGTTGGTTGTAGATATCCACCTCGTCTGCCAATGTTCAATCGTAGATTCCCGTCACGACTCGTCTGTGGGAGGGCTTCTACTTTCTGTCGCAAGTAGGTCAAGTGGGATCATTCCAGCGAGAACTAGTACTGCGTCCTCTGACACTGTTCGGAAGCCACTTATCACTCGGAGGGCACATCTTCTGTACGCGCCTTTGCAGCCACGGCTGTAAAAAGGGACCGCCATCGCAGGGGCCCATATTGGCGATCCATATAAAATAATTGACCTGACCACATTGCAGATCAGCCATCTGCTTCGCTGTCGAGGTCCGCCAATGTTCGCCATTATACCGGTTAATGCATTTATGGCTTTAACGGCTTTCTCTTCTACGTACTCAAGGTGGCTTTTGAAATCGAGTCTATGGTCTAGCATTACACCCAAGTATTTTATGTCCTCCTTCAATCTTATCAGCTACTCTCCGACTCTCCCGCTAGCAGTCTCTACGCGTTTTCTACTGCTTATGAGTACAGACTCGGTTTTGTGGGGAGCCAAGCTTAGCCCATTTACATCGAGCCATTCGGTGACTAGTAACACAGTCTCTGTGGTTTTAGCTTCGACGTCACTAAGGTTTTTAGCCACTGCAGTGATGGCGATGTCGTCTGCGAAACCTACGATTTGCACTCCAGCTGGTGTGTTAAGGCGGTGAACTCCGTTGTACATTATGTTCCACAGCATCGGCCCTATAACTGAGCCTTGTGGAGCGCCGCCTGTGACCCAAAGTGTCTTCCGCCCTTTCGACGTGTCGTACAGCAGACTACGGTTTCCAAAATAAGTGGCCACCAGCTGCACAAGGTATTTGGGTATACCGAGCCTTCAAAGTATGGATGTGAGTGTGGTAGGGTTCATGTGGCAATTAGTGTGTCGTGTAGGCTATTGTTGCATTTGGGAAATGTGTCGGTTGATCCGCGCCAGGAAGCTGTTTAACTGTCTTCTAGTCTAGCCAGCGTTGATCTGTGTTTTCTCGCTAGGATCAATAGGTGGCGGTCTGCCCCCACAACGTTGTTTTGTAGTAGTGCTGCTACTGTGCTATCAACCAGGCACGTATATGCATTGTTGCGTGCCGCGGTGCATTCGTCCTCATTTGGTGGGTAATTGCAGAGAAATCGTTCAATGTCGGGCTTGACTGTCCTAAGATCGCGAATGCTCATAGGTCCTTTGGTGCTCTGGTGATTGGAATGTTTTGTGTTTTGTGACAATTATTCAAGAACTGTTGAGTGAGGAGGGTGTTTGTGTTGCTTGACTGCTAGAATCTCTGTTTCCTGTTGCAGGTGGTCTATGTGCGTCTTTATGTGGCATACAGTAGCCACTCGGAGTGCAGCGTTTTGTGTAGTTTTTACATTTCTCCACTGCGTGTCGCTTATTGATGTTTGACCAGATGGGTGCTGCATAGTTTATAAGTGATCGTTCGATTGCTTTATATGTGGCCGTCTGCTTGTGCGCGCTGGCGCCGGTACACTCGTGCGACTGAGAGGCTCCAAAGTGACGCCAGTTGCCGAAAAATAGCAGTTGAAGCAATGGGAGCAAAGAGAGCAAAGGCTTGCCCACCGCTGCTCTAAAAGCAATTGGAAATTTGAGTGGCAAATTCCTGTTAAAAGTTGCTTGTTATATTGCAAGTCTATTTCGTACTCGTTCCAAGAGTTTGTTTACGCATTTTGTAGAATTTTAGTATAAGGTTGTCAAAAAAGTCTGTGCGGTATTTTTATTGAATTTTCAATTGTTCATAAAATTGGTTATAACAATGCGATTTAAGTCAAATATGCGCCGCTTTGTTCGATGACGAGTTCCCAACGAGATGCCAACTTCATAATGCCCCTCTTATAGAAGCTCGCTTCCCTATTGGCAAAAAATTCGGAGAACCAATTTTCACAGGACTCTCTTGTGGCCAACTTCCGACTACCAAGCTCGTTCGCCATGGACAGAAATAGGTGGTAATCACTTGGTGCGAGATCCGGACTATACGGTGGATGCAAAAGAACCTCCCATCCGAGCTCCCGAAGCTTCTGGCGCGTCACCAAAGATGTGTGTGGCCTGGCGTTGTCCTGATGGAAGACAATTCGGCCTCTGTTGATCAAAGATGGCCTCTTCTGCATGAGTGCTGCATTCAAGCGGTCCAGTTGTTGGCAGTACAGGTCCGAATTGAGCGTTTGGCCATAGGGGAGCAGCTCATAGTGGATGATTCCCTGCCAATCCCACCAAACACACAGAAGAACCTTCCTGGCCGTCAATCCAGGCTTGGCCACCGTCTGGGCAGCTTCACCGCTTTTCGACCACGACCGTTTGCGCTTCACGTTGTCGTTAGTGGCCCACTTTTCATCGCCAGTCACCATCCGCTTCAAAAACGGGTCGATTTTGTTGCGATTCAGAAGCGATTCGCATGCATCCATACGGGCAAAAATGTTTTTTTGCGTCAAGTCGTGTGGCACCCATACATCGAGCTTCTTTTTGAATCCAAGCTTCTTCAAATGGTTTATAACGGTTTGATGACTCATGCCTAGCTCTTGGCCGATGCTACGGCTGCTACTATGCCGGTCTCTTTCGATCAATTCAGCGATTTTATCGCAATTTTCGACGACAGGCCTTCCGGACCGTGGCGCATCTTCGATCACCTCTGCACCAGAACGAAAACGTTGAAACCATCGTTGTGCGGTGGAAATGGAAACTGTATCGGGTCCATAAACTGCACAAATTTTATTGGCAGCATGAGATGCATTTTTGCCTTTATCGTAGTAGTACTGTAAAATATGCCGTATTTTCTCTTTATTTTGCTCCATGTTTGCGACGCTATAACTCACGAACGACTAAAAACAAACAACAATAAATCAAACACGTGTTAGCGCGTGAAAAGAGCTTTCCAAAAAGCTCTAGCGTGAACCGATGCGACGAATACAACTAGAACTACGCGCTTGCAAAGACAAGCTTGCGGAAATACCGCAAGACTTTATACCTATTATTAGGTAGGTAGGTTTTATTATACATAAAGCTTTTAAGGTTTTTTTAATAGAAAGGTAGTTAATTTATATGTGTGTGGCAATGGCTATAGCCGTCAGCCAGAATGTTGTTATTTAGAGATATTTAACAATATACACAATTGAAAGGAATGCCAATGGGTTCCCCAGTATCCCCGGTAATAGCAGACATTGTGATGGAAGAGCTTCTGAACCACACAACCGCTTTACCCTTGAAATGCTACATATAATTGACACGCCAACAGATAAGAGACTACAAACTACAAAACTGACACGGAAAACTGCGCCCACATATACAGACATCTACTCAATAGGCAACAATTTAGTACTGAACTCCACGTTAAGCGGTACAGACGTGTTATAAATTGTATGTAAAAAATGTTTTTTGAAGTAATGTGATAATTGGTAAAATGTTTTTGTAGTGTCCCTGAAGACGGATGCCAAGGCGCATTCGAAATATATCGGCAACAAACCAAAAACTCTGAGTTCTTCTTCTCGACCTAGAGCCAGCTAACATCTACATTCTAATAATAAGAAAGGTCGCTAACCAACAATTATAGAGATATTTAAGATATTATTTATAAGCACGTGAAATTTTGTATGTTTATATTTTCATTCATTTAGAAATATTCTGCGAATATTTGGCCTCTATATTTGAGAGCTTGGCAAAGAAAGTTCGTCTTTTCCATTTAACCATTCGTTGATTTCTTCAATATTCAGGAAGCGTTGCTTGAGGTGCAGATTTCTAATTTCGCTGACGATAAAGTGTAGCAACTTTTCGACAGCTCCAAGGTTGCATAAGGTGCACTGCGTGTTTGACGTTCCCATGTGTTGCTTATAGTTAAGTGGTAACATTTCCGAGCGATCGCGACTTATTAAGCTGAATTGATGCAGTGTATTTTCATCGTTAAAATAGTTCTAATCTCCTAGGCTTAAATTTAGTTTTCCATAGCTCGTTCGGGTAGTGCTTTGCCCCGCCAGAGAAATATACGAAGTCCTCTTTGAATAGTAAATTTTTTGGATAATCTCTGTATGCGAGTTTTTCCATGTGATGTGGTCTGATAAGTTGATGGTAACACCTAGCTCACTGCCTATCCTTTCCCACTCTTGGAAAAACTGGAGCCTATTCTCAATGAGATAACTTGTTACAATTTTTGGAAGTCTACTGTCTGGCATGCTCATCACTCTTTGAATGTAGTTAAAGTGCAATCGCAGTGTGTCCAAATACAAAGGGCCTAGTCCTGGTTCGATGTGCAGTGCATAGTTTGGCGTACTTCTTTGTAGTCTGAAAAGCTTTTTTAAAAGAAAGCGCTGTAGTTTTTCCACATCCTCAAACGAAATATACAGCCACGCTTCCACTTTCGCTTTCGCAAAAACTTCTTTCGAGTCAAAATTTAGTTCTAAAACCGGTTTGAAGTCGCAAAAGTCTTGCGAAAGTTAAAATGGGAGCACGGCTCATAGCCCCATAATTGAGCGGCGTAAAACATTATGGCTTTATACGTTGCCTTGAAGTATTTATACTTAACACTATGAGCCACTTCTTGTTTACCGAGCAGTGACTTCCAGCATGAGTTGATTGCCTTCATTGAGTCGCTTAGTTTTTCTCGCATGTGTTTTTTAAGCTGCATGTTCAGCTCAATTACCACTCCAAGGTACTTAAAGTGAGAAACTTTCTCCAGTACTTCCCCGTTCAAATGTCAGTTTTCAGTTGATGCCGTTCGCCCTTTGCCGTCGCGAATCGTCAGTACTTTTGTTTTAGAGACGTTGATCCTCAGGCTCCAGTAGCTGTGAAACGAGTTTAGCCTATTTTGAAGTTCTTTGGGTGATTCTGACATAACGACCATATCTTCCGCGTACATCAGGGCCTTAATTGTCTTTTCCAGGAAGAAAAGGGACTATATCGTCTATATACAAAGAGAACAGTATTGGACTCAGCAAGCAGCCTTGCTTGACGCCTGTATTGTTTTCAAACCATTCTGATAGATGTTTACCGTCCCAAACTGCACTCATGTTCTCGGAGTATAGCTGTTGTATTATTTTGCAGACTTTTGATGATACTCCTAGTCCATTTAGTTTGTAAATTAAGCTGTGCCTGTTGATAGTATCGAAAGCTGCCTTGAACTCAATAAAACATAGGTACAACTTTTTTTTCCTTCAGTCAAGAAATTTTAGTACTAGATATTCTATTTTCAAGAATGTTGGTTTGGGAGCAACTAATTTCAGTACAAGCGAACTTGAAAAAAAATGTAATCTCTGCTTTTGTCTAGCTAAAATTGTATTCTTCAATCAAGAATTGTCATTCTTATCATACTTTTGACATGGCAAAATTCGTTCTCCAATTCCAAAATTCTCCATTCTATGTAATTTTGTACTTAATCATAATTCATACTCAATTTAAGTACTTCAAAATCTTTCAAATCGTTTTTTCCATTCCCCAGAGTTACCAGAGAATTTCGAAAGTGTACTTTTGGCAACGCCCTCTCTCTTCAGTTAATAATGAATGAGCACTGTGTTAGCTAGCCAACAATATGTGTGTGCCTCCTCCTGTATCCAAATCTTGGCCATAAAATATTTAAGTTCCCCAGGTTATGACCAACCAACCATAGCAAATTGTGTATCAGGAATTTGGTCATTATATTAGGTTGGCTATCGTTTTGTGGCTTTTGCAATTAGTTTGGCTTGCATATTTGCTGTGGATACGTTTGACATTTTCCACCTCCTTCTCCTCCTCCTCCTCCTCCTCCACCACCTTCTCTTTTGTCAAATGACATTTCTATTTCTTCTAGCCAAAGCTTAATGCTTGTTGTATGTGTTGCCAGCCAGCCAAACAGCCAGCCAGCCAACCCTCCCGTCGTCTGCCACTAATGTGGCGTACGTTTTTTGGCTAACACTTTATCAAGATGGCAGACGCCTTGGCTCCCAGCCAGCAAAAGCCAAATGCACAAAACTACAACAAAACTTACCTTGGTCGAGTGGGCTGTATGTGTAGGGGTGGGTGTCAGGAGCAGGGCTACACCTTGAGGAGTTGATAAAAGAACCAACAAAATAAAAAAGAAAAGGGGAAAGAAATGCAAAAAAGTCAAACGTTTAGTTTTAGCCATGTTTTTGGGCTAATTGCAAAAGGCAAATTAGGAAAATATAAAAAGAAACGATTCCCCTTCTCTTATTCTGATGAGTCAGCCAAATTTATTCACACATTTTTGTCACCAAAATCTTTCTTCTGGCTTAACTTTTGCCATTTGTCTTAACCTTCAACAACATTTAGACGTCATTCATCTCTCATAACTTTTCGCTTAGCGAAATAAAAAACGATTTGTTTTTATTTTTCTTTTTGCTATTTTCACTTAGTTTTTTTGTTTGTTCTTTTCAATGAAAAGGGGCGTTTTTCTTCTTCTGTTTTTTTTAAAGCTTTTTGGGATTTTTCCATCATTATTTAAGGTATTTGGTTTTTTAGAGCAATTAAAAAATATTGAAAATTGAATTTGGAATACTCTGAGAACTGAGAACTCTGAACAAGTCGTTCAAGTCGAATCGAATCACAATTTTAGCAAGAAGGTAAAAGAACTTGCATTAAACACTGAGACGGAGTTGATGGCCTCCAAATACGAGTTAAAGTCAGGGATATCAAACAAAAGGAATGCGTGTCTTGAGACGCCCAGTACGAGAAAAGTTCTTTACAAAGAGAAATCTGATTTAACAATATTTCAAATATATTTAGATCATCCAATGAATGTAGTTACAATATTTGATGTTGCAGAATGTTTGAATAAAACGTATATATGGTGCGAGTGACTAGCTTCGTTTCTAGAAGCTGAATGTTTATTAAGACGTTGGTTTCTAAGGGTTTTTTAGTTACAATTCTATTTTTATGCGTCTTGCACTTGAGTCCCAAACGCAGGTAGTGCTCAAATAGCGCTGTTCAAATATCTTTGGACAATGTTACTGTCCCTATCTACTCGTTCTTAATATATGAATATGAACCAAAATATATAGATAATTAAATCTTTTGACGTAGAGTGATTCTTCTTGAAACTCATCAAAATAAAGAGACAGATAACATAACCAGCTTAAAGATAACTTAACATATATTTTACAATAAACATATTTCTTCTTGAGAAATCAAAAATTTTGCATTTTTGATATGCAGAACATAAGACTGCAATTCCCCATTTAATTGGATGAGATTTGGCGGTTTTAGGGGCAAGCTAGAAAATCGAAAATAATTATACTTTGCAGTAAGCACAATTCTCAGTACTCGATACATACACACCTGATCATATTAATAGGTACACACATCAACTCTGACTTTAAGGTAACAGAAAACAGTTTTATTCATTGTTTCAAACTTAAAATTTGTTCTCATTGGTTCTTAAACTATTTGTTTTTATTAAAATAAACTTAATTGTAACATAGAATAATAATATAACATAAAAGAGATCATTTTGTGTGTTCAGATACGTTTTCATCAGTGTGATCATAATAATAGGTACACTTCATGTGTTGGTAAGGAAAAAAAATGTTAATTTCCATTTTGTGTTCTTTTTTTAAGTAAATTAGTATTTCCTAACTTAGTATCCAGTGTATCCACCTCTATTTTTGGCCACTACTGCTATTCTTTTTGGCATATTTTTAATAAGAGCCTGGCCGGTCTCTACTAGGTCTCATAGCACAGTCTTTGGACACCTTCCCATAATTGGTTTATTTGAAAATGAAAGCTTTTCCAATTTCTTTTTTAAGTCTCCCCACAAGTTTTCAATGGGGTTAAGGTCGGGGGATTGGCTTGGCCACTTCAGAACGTCAACTTTTTGGTCCTCGAAAAATTTAGATAACAGCCTTGATGTGTGTTTATGATCATTATCTTGCTGAAATACCCAACGTAATGGCATATTTTCCTCAGCATACGATACCATAACTGTTTCCAATATGGATTTGTACTCTTCAGCATTCATTTTGTTCTTGGTCTGATAAATTAGACCTACGCCGTACCAGGAGAAGCTGTTTGACTAATTTTTTTGTAAACCGTGAATGGAATTCCTCTCCATTAGGGCGTCGAACATTCCTTTCACAGTCATTCCCAAACAAATTAATCTTGATTTCATCGCTCCATAATATGTTTCTCCATTTTTTCTCCCCGGTGCATCTTACCCAGTCTTTGTGGTCCCTTGCAAAAGTTTGCCTCATGGTGATATTTTTATTGCGCATAAGTGGGACTTTTCTGGCAATTCTTCCTGGTAGGTTGGCATCTTGTAGTCTTCTTCGGATAGTTGGAGCACCAACTGAATCTCCCAATTTCGGCTGCAATAGCCTTCGATGACTTAAATGAGTCCTTTTTGCTCAAAGTTACTATGTACTCGTCAAGGGTTTCTGTTGTTTTTTGTGGCCTCCCACGGGTTTCCTGTCTTGGTTTTCTTTCTAATGCATTTTTAACAAAATTATGAGACCTGTTCATTAATTTGGCGATGGCTCGTAAAGATTGGCCTTCTTTTTTCAGACTAAGAACCAATCGAGCTACTTCTTTAGTACAATGAGAATTTCGACCCATTTTATCTAAAAAAAATAATTATTTAATTCTCTGTATCGACAGAAGCTATACTTAATTTACCTTTAGTTACCAAAAGATCACTGATTACAAAATTATTCACTTGATACTTGTGAGAAACGGAGACTGTACCTATTATTATGATCAGGCGAAATGTGTGGTGGGCTCGCAATTTATAGAAAAGCTTTGATATACGGGGCAGCCCCTCTTTCAACTCTTTGTCACAGTGTGGCCAGACATTGACAACAACAAAAAACCAAAAATTATAAAGTTGTCAACACTAAAAGTACGAAAAAACCATCTATAATTAAAAAATTCCGGTGTGTACCTATTAATATGATCAGGTGTGTAGATATTAACAGGCCTGTACCCGTTTTCAATTTCGATCAAATCATGCGGAATCCGAATTCTCAAATGTTTCCGCTATTAAAAACCGACGGATTTAATTGGATTTTAACTTCGAAACCTCATTTATCTTCATTCGAACCTCTTAATGGCAAAACGCTTTGACCGAATTTTTCAATCGTTTCTCAGAAATCACAACTATTATTAATTTCGATCAATCGAATTATGAAATGAGAACAGGCCTGTATTTCTAAATTTTTGAATGAATTTTTCTAAGATATAGCAAAAAAATACCCAGATATCAGGACTAAAATCAATCACAAATGATCCGGTCAATCCTGGATATTCTCAAACCAAGTACAATAGGATTGACTTAAGTACGAATATTTAAATCCCAGAATTTCTGTCCTGGTTCCGTTTTTCGCTCGGAAATGATCATATTTCCAAATCACTTGCTATTGATGTTGATGATTGTTA
This sequence comes from Lordiphosa magnipectinata, assembly GCA_037044535.1. Taxonomy (NCBI): domain Eukaryota; kingdom Metazoa; phylum Arthropoda; class Insecta; order Diptera; family Drosophilidae; genus Lordiphosa; species Lordiphosa magnipectinata. The sequence goes on from JBAMBO010000556.1 coordinate 28,963, forward strand.
TTCGAATAGCTTGTTATATGAGGGTCACTCTGGGATCATTCCATATTCTGATTCCATCTAGAAGGTCCGATATGGATTTAAGCTCGATATTGAATTCGATATAGCCTGACTGCTAGAACACCCGAGATGAAACTGAGCGCGATATTCAATTGTATTCAATCCCAAAAATTATGGCTTCAAAAATGCACGAAATTGACTTGAGTTCGTTATTTAAACTCATTTTGATTGGAAAAAAGCAAGTTTTTTAACGACCTTTTTGAATTTCAAAACTAGCAAGTTTTAATTTAATTGCAATATTACGCACCGACAACTGTTTCAGTTTGATTCGGAACCAATTGGAATGAACGTGTCAGGGCATTCTCGTTTCGGTTTGCCCTTTTTTGGCTGTTATTTTTGTTTATCTCATTGACATTTTGCCGACAGAGTCGAGTCATGTGCACCTAGAAAATCTTTGCTCAGCTATGCCGCGGCATGAACATGCCAATACTAGAAAAGGTTGCCTCATTTGGGCGTTGCCAACACACACACACGCACACACACACACACACACACAGAAAAACTTGCTTTATGAGCATAACATTTTAGCGATTTGTTTACACACAGGAGACGCTGTCGCTGCCGCTGTCGCTGTCGCTGCCGCCTCAAGGCCGTGTGATAAGATATTAGCAAAAAAATTTTCTCGTATTTGTAAACAGTTTTCTTTAGGGCCCACAAAGGTAGGCTATAATAAATAATACAAAAAAAAAAATTCGTTCAAAATTCTGATAAATCATTTTTTGGTGACGCAGTTTAAAATAAAATGTCCCTGACAAATATCTACACTAATCTAGCTAAAAAAAAAAAAACAGAAAAAAGATTATTAAGAAAATATTGAATTATTTATGTTTAAACATTTCACACACAAGAATGTTAACCCAAAGAAATACAAAAATTTTAAATCACCAACAATTTGTTGTATACCATATTTATTTTTATTGTCTTGATTAGAGGTGAGCCCCCCCCCCCCATCCCACACACTTATATGATAAAAAGCTTTATGGAATATTATACAAACTCAGAGAGATTGCCACTTGGCAGGGTGCCAATTAAAAGAGGCTGTACAAAATGTGACATTATCGAAAGTGGGAAAATATTCTACGCTGTTCATAAATTAACAAGTCAATTTACTTACATTTTTGGTCTGGTCAGTGGAAGTGCATCAATCTGTCTAACCTGGTTACTTTGCACCATTTTATGTTCCTTTCCTCAAGTTGTGTAATTTATTGGGGTCATTTGGCCACTTGGCATGGTACGAGTATTCACACCTAACAGCTATTCGCCAGGTAAGCTCGTAAATTAAAGTTAGCCGGGGCAAACGTGAAGTGCCCCCCAAGTACTTGGTTGGCCTTAGTTATCGGCTAACAACTATTGATGCGACTTTTTTATGGCCTAGTTATAAAGCATATTTTATTTATTGTTTATGAACTATACAAATGATTGATTGTCAAAACCAATTTGTTAAACTTAAACCACAAAATCTAATCAACGATTGATTAACAGTTTCAAATGGAATTTTTGGGGGTGAAACCAAACTATTTTTTGCGAATTTACTCAATTGAACCACTTGAAATTGATGTATGAAAATCATTTAAAACTACTGTTTATAAAGCTGTACCATATTTTATACAGATTCCACCGGCTTGTTTAGATAACATTATCAGGCACGAGGTGACATGCAAATCATTTCATTTTCTTATTTGTTGTCCAGTTAGAAGGTTTGTGTTTAAAAATATGGTCCAACCAAAACTAAATAAATTACGCAGTTTTAGTTATGATTTAATTGGATGTTAATTGAAATTTAAATGTTTTGTAGTCCTTGGAATTATTTGAAAATAGCCGCCATGATGTAAATGATGATTAAGGTATCATAATCGAATGATGCTCCCGCTGTACAAGATGGACCATAGACTAGAATATCTAGACCAGCGATGCCCATCCGTATGCTCTTTAGGTACGTTGTGGTATTGTAATTACACCAAACATAGGAAATCAATGATCGTATACATGCAGGGCGCGAGGCATACAAAACGACACACACGCTAACGATTTCGTGTGTATGCGACGCGTAGAACAAAAACCGCTTTCGTTCTCTTCTTGGATTGGCGTTTGCGAGAGCAAGCAAACTGACCAACAACAATTTCATTATTGGTATTGGTGCTTATCTTTGTGAGTATTGGTGAGTGCTCTGTCGTATGCAGCTTTTGGGCATGCTTGATCTAGACCATGATACAACTAATACAGGTATGGCACTCAGCCAACATTGTGGCCCAAGCGCTTTTGCTGAGAGCGAGAGAGAGACGGAGAGTGCAAACGAGACCCACATATGTACATTAGATTGGACCTCCTGAATATGAAATTTTTAAGTTCATGTGCACACCCCCCTTATTTGATGCTTTTTGTTGTTTTATAGTATGCGTAAAAAATTAACAAAAGCAAAATAAGTCGAGTTTTAAAGGGCGCAAATAGGCTCTAAAGTTTTTGTGAAAACCTAAACTTTGTTTGTAAAAATTTGTAAAAAAAAAACCTGCGCTCACACAACTTTCCGGTTCAAGTGTCAATTGCATCGATATATCGAATAACTGTTTTTTTCCACACTATCGATGGGAATTTTCCACTATCGATTGTGTCCAGCCATTTTATCATTCTTAGGCTTTTTCGCCAGCGTTGAGAAACGAGGTCGGTTTTTAGACATGCGAATTAAATATATTATACAAAATATGATGATAAATTAATAGTTAACATTGCTTTTAGATAAGAATTTACTGGTGTTGGCGGCTCTTAAACTCAGTTTTCATCATCAGCATCAACAACAATTTCGTTAATAACACTGAGACAAATTTTTTAACTCAAAAAAGTTGATATCGTCGAGAACAAAAAATTGTGGGTAAGGGTATGATAGTAGTATAAAAACCAACCCTGTCTACGTTTAGTCTGATTAGCTGCTGTTTTCTTTTTATTGCACTTTGAACTTTTTCGCTTCAGAGTAGGACTAACGATTCCATATCTCGTAAACTATTTTTAATTTTGCTTTAATATCTTTGGCAAAGTTGTTGCTCTTGGCTTGGCCTACAAAACATTTCTATGTAGCAAATCAAAAAAATTACATCTTCATACTCAAAAATACAAAAGCTGGCCAAAAAAGCCAAGTTTTGACCACTTTTCTACAGCTTTTCAACTTCATCTTGAAACCCGTTTCAGATTTGGCCAACTAATTCAGAACAAAGTTGTAGCTTAGACCAAAATAATCAAACCGCAAGAACAAACCAACTTCATTTAGTTACTCTTTCATATAGTTATAGGCCCACAAACACCTACAACTGTCATAAAAACTTGAAAAAACGAAAATTTTCGGTAAAAAAGTAAAAATATTAAATTTTTTTAATTACAGTTTTTAAGTTATGATTTCTTACTATTTTCTTGATTTAATACAAAACAATCGAAATTTTTGACTGTGTCGGCCAATTGGTACCAAAAATTGCCATTTTTCGAGTTTTGGTTCCAATTCTACATGCTTAAGGGCCCGTAACTATACGAAGGACCAATCGAATGAAGTTGTTATGTTCCAATCATTTGTTTAAATAAGTCCAAGCTACGTTTTTGTCCTGCATAGCTTAGTGAAATTCGTTACAGTTTTCAAGACAAAGTTGAAAAACAGTACAAAATGAGGGAAAAACATGATGATTTTAAGACATTTTTGTAATTTGGAGTATAAAGATGTGACTTTTTTGACTTGTTACTTAAGAATATTTTGTAAGCTTAGCCAAGAGCAATAACTTCCTCTGAGACGTCAAAGCGAAATTCCAAATAGTTTACGAGATATGGAGTTGCGGATCCCAATCAGAAGCTGAAAACTTCTAAGTGCAATAAAAAGAAAACGGCAGCTAACCAGGCCAAACTCAGCAAAGGTTTTGGTACTACCATCATACCCATTCAGAATTTTTTGGTCTTGACTCTATCAACTTTTTAGTTGCACAGTGTAATACCTGCAGTTTGTGGTCTTTTGCACAATTTCAAAGGCATTACCAGAGCTATTAATACTGCTGAGGGTCAGGAAGCACTCTTATGCCTAACTGGAGCGATCTGGTGTATGAGGAGCGCACCATTCCCAACTTTTTCAATTCGGGACCTCAGATTTAGGAGAGAAGGGTTTCGATCTACAAGCAAAATTTTTAGAAAATGAGTGGGCTCTACTTAACAAGCCACCACAAGAGGCAATCCTTGATGACAGAGCCGCCAACACCTTTTGGAAAGCCTCTTGCTCTAAACCACTGTTCCAGTTCATGGAACAACTGATCAGATGCCATCATTAATATGTGTCAATATTGGAGAACACACATTCCATGGAACATGAAAGTCAAGACAATATACGTTTAATTTCAGTCCTTCCCAACCAATACCCCTTTTAAATCGTGAGCTACACGTTTTCTTTGCGTGCCTGCCACATCAACAGATTCTGAAAGAAAGTTCTGCAAAGCTGGAAGCATTGTAAGTGATAGAGGGGATTCTTAAAAAAAGCCAAAAATGTGGATATGCTGTTATTTAATAACAAAAATTTGATTTTAAAATATCGCAATCATTTATGAAAAGATGTCAAAATTGAAGTTTATATGTATTAATCTTACAACAAAAGTTGGAGTATGAAGATCTCAATAATTTATAAAAGGAAATCGTTCTGTTTATATCCCAGCCAGCATTTTATGAAATTTTGGATCACATTCGAGCCTTTTTCGAATCCTCAGTCTGATTAAAATAGTCATTAATGCGCTTGTTTGCTGATCAAAAATTATACATTTATCGGGAGAAAATGGAATCCCAGCTGCGACTCTTCATGAAGAGTCGCTTATACCCCATTTTTCTGATCATTTGCGAATCATTTTCGAGTTTTCCTTAAATCGCACATGAAACTAATCTCTTTTTAGGTGATTCTTCTTACTCATAATAAAATTTTGAATCCGTTAGCTCTAATTAATTAATCGTTTAAATAAATGGAGTAAGTTGTAATATAGGTATGTTTTTCTCTGTTTTTCATTCATATAAACCGATATTATCGTTATCGACTTTTTGTCTAAAAACTATCGAAAAAATCGAATAGCGTCACCATCGATAGTTTAGCAGCTCTACTGCACACTAATATTTTGTGGCCGAAACAGAGGGCACACTGAGAGAGTGCCATACCTTCTTCGTTGTATTATGATCTAGACCAGTGGTGTCCAAAATGCCAAAAGCCTATCTCATGGGATAGGAACTCATCATTCAGCTGGCATCGCAGCCGACACACGTATAGAGAGAGAGAGAGAGAGACGCGCTCTTACGATGCGCGTGTTCGGCTTTTTGTTCTCTCACCAGGCATTTGTTCGTTTGCTTGTTGCAACATGATTATTTCGTGTTTCGCTGCTACGCACACAAACGCAATGCTTGATTATGTGAGTTTGGACACCACTGATCTAGACTGAAAAATTGCTCAGTCGACACCGCTTCTGTCAGAAATTAGACAGATGTTCGCTCTTACTTACGCTCTCTGAATACATTTGGGATATGTCCGGCTCACTCTAACCACTAAGATTTCCTATGTGGCACTATAAGTATCTTTTCGGGCACTATCAAAATTGAGATTCAACGCAAGTTTTATCTCTAATACTTATTGATGATTGACCATGGATGGACGAAGACAGAAGCTGACAGACAGACAGAAAGAGACAAACCGTGAAGAGACTATGTAAAATGGAAAAATTTGTAAATAGTATGTAAATAAAAGCCGGAAAATGGAAAAAATCTATTTCTTAATTTAAATATTTATGGCTCCCGAAATGACAACTAAGGTTGAGTGTCAAATTTTTTTTTTTTTTAAGAATTTTACGAAAATATAAACTTTTCCACTCCAACCAGATCAACCGTCAACCAAATGACCAATATGATGAACGCCATTGCTGCCATGATGATCTAGTTTGCTTATTGCGGACCGATAGGGCGCATGTGGCGTCGATGACCAGAGACTCATCCAATGATGAGTAATTGAAAATCTCAGCCGCTGATGGTAAAGATTTTATTTCAATGTAAAGTACAATAAGTATTAATTGAATAAAAAACAGTAGGTTTTGCGTATGACAACCTACATAGATTGTGTTTAGCCTCTGTGCTGAACAGTTCACTAAAGAAATTTTTAAGTATAGCTTTTTTCCGTTATTTTGAGGTGCGAGAGATATATATTCAAGATAATAAATATGACTAAAGATCGGACTTAGTATGACAATCGCTGCTATAGTAATTAGTGTTTGAAGTGATTGTTGGTTTTTGGATAGGTAAGCTAAATTCTTCTTTCTGAATTTTTATTTTTAACTTTAACTCATCTGGGACTCAAACTCAAGACCTCGGGGACTGAACACTATGTTACACCATAAACATAAATCTTGTTCTTAAGGAATTTCAGGTGGACTTTTTGTTGGTAAAAATTCCCTATTCCATTTCGCATCTAGCCAGTTTTCTTCTAAGGATTTATGATAATTTGTTTAATTATTCCTAATGTCTGTTTTTTCTTTCCGCAAAAAATCACAACAAATCAGTTTTAAGAGCTTCATCCCAAATGACATAATCCCAGTTGTATTTCTACTTATTGCAAAATTTACATGTCAATTTTGACACATTTATGAGTAAGACTTAACTAGTCTCGTCTCGTTTTATGCATGATTGTTAAATAGTTGTTACTCATTTGGTTATTTAGTAAACGAGAGAGAGAGAGAGTCTGTAAACTGGCTGTCTTATGATCTAACAATCTGCATATCTACATATTTACCTTACTCAACAGATTAAAGTGTCACGAGCGTGTGACCCCTCCAGTACCCGCTGTTCCTTCTATCTGTGTGCCTTTCATCTTGCTTAGTGCTTAGTCAATTTGCGTTTATTAGATGCACATGACGAGACTGGCTTTAGGATAGACACCTGAGAGAGCTGTGGCACTTGAAGAGGCACGAAAGCGTGCTCAACTATTTCGCTGCTGGGTTTCTTACACATTTTTTTTACCTCAACCTGCTGCTACTTGGCTTTTTATTCAATTAACACAAAGCAAGCAGCAAAGAGAACCAAGGCAACACATTGCATTAATTGAGGCAGCTGCCAAAATTGACTTAATTCGTTGTACAAACAGCATATCACGAGCACAAACGCTTAAAAAAAAGTACCCAAAGGGGCGGGCGGACGGTGGTTGTGGTAGATAACCAAACAGAAATCGACATATTCTGTTAATTAGCTAAGCAAATGGGAAGCAACTTTTACTTTTTTATATATATTTCATTTGTGCTCTGCAAATGGCACTGCAATTAACCCACTGATGCCTGAAATGCAAAAACAAAAGACAGAACATAAAAAAAAAGAATCGAAATGCATTTGATGAAAGGCAATTCAGGGCTAGGCTACATGGCAACAGGAGGGGTGTGTGTATGAAATGAACACACAAAAAACACTTAAGAAGCCACCCAACGAGAGGGAGGAGGGCCAAGGAAAATCGCAAAATAAAAAAATAAAAAAAACGACAAAAACTGAATTGCAAATGAAAATGTTTTCCCATCTCTCTCTCATCGGTTTAATGGCTGGCCACTTGGGTGCTTCATTAAAATTTGGTTCCCATTTCAATTAAGTTGCGGTTAGTGGCCAGCGAATGTGCAACCAAAATCAGGCAATACCAAATTAAAGGCAGCAATTAAATGATTGAAAAGTTATGCAAGGGTAACTGTAGTTTCAAAAAAACAGAGGAAAGCTAACTTCGGCTTTATATAAATTAAGGTTCCAAATGATTTTCGACGAACATTCTTAGCTTAGTTATTTCCCAAACTCAGCAATAGATGGCACCACTACTTTGACCACTTGCTTGCCAGTTTGTTATATGGCAGCTATATGATATATTTATCAGATTTTGACCAAACCAAAAAATTGTATGAAAAATGATAATATTCATAACTGAAAAGTATAAAGTCGCTATCACTGAAAACAAATAAGGTTTTCTCGCTAGAACTACTTTTTCGACCGATCGTTCCTATGGCAGATATATGCTATAGTCATCCGATACGGCCGGTTCCGATAAATGTGCAGCGTATTTGTACCAAAAGACTTCGTGCAAACTTTGGCTTAGATAGCTTTAAAACTAACGGAGGGGATAGCTTAGAAACAGACGGACATGGCTATATCAACTCTGGTCCTCATGCTGATCAAGAATACATATATATACTTTATGTGGTCGGAGATGCTTCCTTCTATGCGTTACAAACATCTGAACAATTTTAATATACCCTCTACAAGGGTATAGAAAGAGAAGCGCGAAGAAGAAGCAGATCAAAGCAGCGGATTACAACAGGCCACAGTTTTTTACGTTTTTTTTTTAAACAAATTTTTTCGAAATTTTCTGAAATTTCAATATTTAAGTTTCGACATTTTTTTTACCAAAACCTTCACACATATTGCCGTAACTATTAAAAGATTGAAACGATTTAAAAAGTTATATATTGTTCATATAATGTCTAATCAGTGCACATTGGGCTGAATTGCCTTCTTTTTGGCATAAACTCTAAATATAAAGATAGAAAGTTGAAACTTCAAATATATGCTGCAAATATATATTATAAGTTAATTTCGAATTTATTTTTTTGCCGGTGTGACCAGGCCACCCCCGCCACTTACATACATGGAGGAGATGTATGTTTCAGAGCTATCTTTACTCAACTTTGCACAAAGTTTATAGGTACTTATACGGTGTACGGCGATAGGAACGATCGGCCGAAAAACAAGTCTTAGTGAGAAAAACTTTTTTGTTTTCAATGCAAACGTCCCAATTTATTAGTTTTCTATGCTTTTTCACAATTCTAGCAAGTTTTATGAAAATCGGACAACTGTATAGTATAGCTGCCATATAAAAGATAGGTCTAAGAAATAGTCTTAATAAGAAACACTTTTTTGTTGTTAATCAAAAAAAAAAAACCTATCGCTCCAAAACTCCATGTTTTTAAATATTATATGCTTCCTCATAATTCTGCTAAGTTTGGTTCAAATCGGTTGACTGTAGCATATGGCTGCCACAGGAACAATCGGTCGAATGAATGAAATTGTGGAATGAAAATCATTTAAAATCATCGAGCTGCAAGTGAATATTAGCTTTGGTTAAGCCGAAGTTAACGTGCCTCTATTTTTGATGTCATTAAGCTTTTAGAATCGAAATTTCGGTTTATTTGATCGCGCAGCCAGTCAACCAAACTAACAGGAAATCGACAAGTCGAAAATTTACCTTGTCTAAATCTATTCAATTATTTCGAAATTGCGTAAATATGCGCTTAAGTTGTTAACTCTATATAAATCTATACACAATAACACACACTACCACATTAGCACTTTCAGTAATCCGGCGTCATCTTGCTAGTTCTGCTCCGCGAAAAACAAGTATTGAGGCTAGGTTCTACATAAAATATGTTTCATCAATAACATTAAATACAAAACGAATCAAAAGCTTATCTAATTTAAGTGCTTTACACTGGGAAATATAAACCTTTATGAGTATTTTGCATATTTTAAACCGCCATAATGTACAATCTAATTAGAATGGCTGATAATCAAACATTCACCAAATTGTAAGCACAAACAAGGCACAATTAGCCTAGCACAAACAGGTCACTTTAAGGGGCTGTCAAAAACCAGTGATGGGCCAAAAAAAAATATTATATCATATTTTTACTAAGGAGAGACATTTATTTAACGGAAATAATATTAAGATTATGTAAATATTAAAAAATATTTTTGGACTTTATGCCAAAAAAATGGGAATTCCGCCCAATGTGCAGTGTTAGGAAATACCTAGGTACTAAAACCTAAGTACATACCTAGATACATATTTTGTGTACCTTTTACCTTACCTCGGTATTTTTAAATTCCAGTACTTTTTACCTTACCTAGGTCCAAATTTTCAATTACCTTGTCAAAAAGTAAGGTACAAGATACTTTAATATGAATGAGAATTTAATTTCAAATTAAAGCCTGAGTGGGGAAACTAATCTAATTTATTCATTCTCTCAATTGGATTGTCGATGTGACTATTTAAATAACATAATCTTGAGCTAATTACTGTGTTGATCCTTAATACGCTTTAAGTCAAGGAAAGCCAGAAAGCTGTGGAAAAAAGGTACAGAAACTATCTTTTGAATGGTTTCAAAATCCGTTTGCTATTCAGAGTTGGATTATAAAAGACAGCATTTTATGTAACACACAACAAACCAAATTATATTCTATTCTATATTTACTAATAGATGTTGCTATCAGCTTAAATAATTAGGTCGCTAATTTTACTATTTAAGAAGTTGTAAAAACTTGTCCATGTTACTTCCTATGTATCTAGGCCAAGACCAAGATCAAATGCGTAGACCAAGATTAAATATGTAGATAAAGCCATTTGTGAAGTTGACGCGAATGTGGAACCTAATGATTAATGTTAAATTTTAAAAATATATATTGTAAATTTTGTCCAAAATTCATATAATAGAAATTCTAGCCTAAATAGTCGGAGAGAAAAAAATACAGTCCAGATGACATAAAAATTTATTTCGGCACAATAATTCATTCAAATATGTAAGACTGCTGTGCAATGACATTCAGATTTCAAAACAGTTCAAAAGTGGTTCTAATCATGTGAAGTTCGACATAAAAACTTATTTTCGTGCGTTTTGGAATGAGGCCTGAAAACTAAATCCGAGAAGGTAACTTCGTCTGTGTCGAAGTTTTTATACAATTGCAAACGCTGTTTTTGAAATGTCAGAGTTTAAGAACGCTAACATAAAAATCAAAAATTTTTCTAACTAAAGCACATTTTCCGACTGATAAACATCTGATTTCCACCAAATTTCGCGAATCTTTTTGAAAACATATCAAAATAAAAAAATCGCCGAGTTTAAGAACGATAAAATTTAATACAAAAAAGTTATTCTTACTAAGACTCATTTTCCGACCGATTGGTCCTATGGCAGCCTTTAGATTTAGTCATCCGACTTCGACCAAATTTTGCGAATATATTTGAAAGCATACAGAATTAGTAATTATAGTAAAAGTAATTATAGTTTAAAGACGCTAACATTAAAAACAAAAAAATTTCTTACTTAAAACTATTTTCGACCGATCGGTCCTATGGCAACCATAAGATATAGTCACCCGATATCGATCAACTTTTTCAAATTTGTTTGAAAGAGTGTAATATTAAGAATCACCGACCTTAAGAACGATTTACTTGAAAACAAAAAAGTTATATTCCCTAAGACCCATTTTCCGACCGATCGGTCCTATGGCAGCTATATGATATAGTCATCCGACTTTGACCAAAGTTTACCAAACTGTTTGAAAGCATATAGTATTATTAATGGACGAGTTTAGGGACGCTTACATTCAAAACAAAAAAGTTTTTCCCAGTAAGACCCATTTTCCGACCGATGGTTCCTATGACAGCTATAAGATATAGTCATCCGATCTTGACCAAAATTTGCAAATCTGTCTAAAAGCCTATAATATTTATAATGGCCGAGTTTAAGAACGCTAACATTGAAAACAAAAAGGTTTTTCCCACTAAGGCCCTGATCAAGAATATATATAGTTTATGGGGTCGGAAATGAATATTTCTATGCGTTGCAAACTTCTGGGCAAAATTATAATACCCTTTGCGAGCGTATAAAAAGTGTTTGTCCCTCTAGAAATTTTGGAAGTCTCGGGACACAGATTTGTTGTACTGATTCCTGAGAATCTTTTGTTCTGTTTCCGTACGCTTTTGTTGAAAATTCGAGGAAACCTCAAAGTATTGGTTGGATAGTTTACGTCATTCATTTCACAACATTTTCGGGTAGGTGGTGTTGGATAAACCATGCTTTAAAAGGCTTTTAAAAAGTACCTTTTTTGTACCTTTACCTTTACCTAGGTACTGCAAATTTTGTATATGTACCTTTTACCGTACCTAGGTATATTTATTGACATTTACCTTATACCTTACCTAGGTAAGAAAAAAAGAGTACCTTTCCGCTCACTGTGTCTAATGCAAGCTCTTACAAGGAAAATGGGTAAAATTATATTTCGGGTAAATCTTGAAATTTGCTGCAATTTAGTCCATTATTTTATAAAACTATGCCTTGATAGACAGCAAATAAATGTATTTATTATATCGGAGAAGCAAATTAAAGATTTTTGTTTTTCTTTAAATGTTTCTAACAAAATTGGTATGTACTTAGACCTGCTCCTTGCCTTTTTTTGTGTTCTCTTTGCTTTCTTTTAAATATCTGAATCATGAAGGGGAACAAGAACAAAACCATGACCCAATTATCATGATTGAAAATCTCATAATTTTCTTTGTTCACATATTTTTTAAAAATTTGTTCTGCTGTTCTTTTGAAAGATCAAATCCCAGCTCGATTTATTGCCTGATGATATTTAACTAATATCTGGCATCAAATTGTTTAATAAATTTTCACTCATTCATTCATTCATTCATTCCCCCCCACAGTTGCTGTGTGGCTGGCCCACCCACTCACCCAAAGCGTAAATTCCAACACACCTGCCTGAAAAATCTCATAAATCCAACATTTAGCCAAACATGTGTCTGGGCTTTGCGTATAAAATAATTTCATATTTTTTGTTGTTATACATACATTTTTTGTTTGTGTATATTTTGATTGATGTGGCCATTTTTAATGGCACACACACATTTGGCCTTTTTGAACTGAACGGCTCAATGCATTTGCTCATCCAAAGTGTTGCTTTGTACCTGCCAAAATGCAAAATAGTTTCACTTTAGTGTTTGCCCACTTAATGAGCCAATAAAAACCCAACAACAGCAACGCAACAATTTCGCACAGCTAAATCAATATAAACAAAAAAAAAATAGATGAAAAGAGTGTATATTCCCCTCCCCCATAATACCACATGTACTTTAAGTGGCCAGACCACAAAAATGGTTTTTCAATTGTAAGCGTTAATTACTTGGCAAAGGCATGAAAGTGTCAAAACATCAAAAATGTGTACCTCTCCCCCACTTTGATGAATTTCATTCTAGAATTTGTCGTTTTAAAATTACAAATAGTCGCCATTTGGCAAATGCTCAGCATTTTGAAAATTGATTGTCGGTCCCATTGGGCGGCTAACTGACTGTACCGACTCCCTGCAACATGCTCAATTTTATGTTCGCGTTAATGAATTTTGATCCCCATCTAGAGTAAAAATGCTGAAATGACTTTTACATGTTTGGAGACAAACTGCAGACAAAATTGTGGGTACTCTACTCGCTCGCTCTCTTTTTGCTGCCCCCCCCTTTCAACGAGTGTGTTTTGTGAATTTTGTGTGTTCTGCTTATTAAAATTGTAGTTTTTAATTGCCCCAAACATGCTGCAGCGAAATAACATTGCATTTTATACCAAAAAAAAACCAAGAAATATGTTAATTAAGATTTTTTCCCCCATTTGCTTTTCTCTTTGCAGGTGAGTTTTACACATTTGTGGAGATTTAATTAAAATTAATTTGCAAAACAACATTTTTGGTAAGTCACAAAATGGATTTTTGTTTTTGTTTTCAAGGACGGGACAAATCTTGAAGAAATTTTTAACAAAATTAGATAAATTGTAGACAAAAAAGTTTCTTTTTGTAGAAGGGCTTTTACAGCAAAATAAATGTATTTTAAGGTATTAGAAGAAGAAACAGAATCCCCCCTCGAACATTTTGGAAAAATTACACTGACATCTTTCTGAACATTTTTATTGTCAAAATAAATGTAAAGTATTGGAATGATGCATCATTTATATAAAGAAATTTCTTAATTTAAAATTCAACCACAAAAGTCAAATGAATGAAAGGGCAACAACAACAACTGCAATCATCTCCATCTATGGCGTTGCAGAGTCGCTGTTTTATGCTATATTTAACATTAGATATGACCGCGAGAAAGATGATGACAAATCCGACTCAAGTCTCACTCCTCCGATCCTGAACCCAAATTTGCAATTCAATCCCGTCCCGTCAAATATAAAGTATTGCTTTGAAAAGTTGATACGCCTCCTTAGGTGTTGTGCGTTTTTGTTTAAAGTTATGTGGAAACATAACATGACCCCGAGCCTGCTAAAACTTGCTAGTTTGTTTATTATAAAGGTCGCAAAAACAGTCACGATATGCATTTTATTTCATTTACAGCTATGCTCCCATTTTCACATTCGCAAAACCTTTGCGATTTCAAACCGGTTTTTGGACCAATTTTGGACTCGAAATCGGAAAATTTTCGCGAAAGCGAAAATGGAAGCATGGCTCTTAGTAACTTATTGTGGAAACTAATTTATGTTAATGGGATTGAGGAAAGATGATTAACTTGAATAGAAAACATATTTTTATGTATAAAACATAAAACTAAAATAATTTGGGACGATGTAAATTGGAGCACACTAATATCCAAAAGAATGCACTTTACTTTTGTGGCCGAAGCCAACAAAAATATCGACAAAAATATCACCAAAATATATTCGATTCAGAAAACATATTCATAAACTATATATACAGGCATGATCTCAATTCCACTTCCACGTCGTCTTTTCGAAAGTGGAATTGATTTATATGCTCGCAGCACCGAAACGAAAAGTTTTTCGTTATAAAAATTATGTGAATTGTAAAGTAATTGCCAAAATACGCACTCGTACCCCACTAGCTCTAGGCACTAGTTCTAGGTAGCGAAATTACTACACTCAGTGAAAAATCCAAGCCGATCGTGCTTCATATCAAGCAGTTTTGATGTCAAAAGTACGGTAAGACGGAATATTCTTGGATCCAAGCCGAAAATACTGAAATCAAGCACGAATGTTTGGGACTGAAATGCTTGGTTTTAAATTAAGTCGGCTTCCTATCAAGCACATATCTTCTTGGATGTAAGCATGGAAAGTGTCGAATTCAACCAAGCTGCCAATTTCAATGCTGTCTTCGCTGCTTGCATCTTCGTAGCAGCCATAGCGTAGGCGACGCTGAGAGCAAGAGCGAGAATTGTTCTCATTTTTTGCTCGCGCTCTTCGCTTATGGCTTCCCGCTGTTCCCTCGACCACAAGTTCGAAGTCGAGATCAATTGTCTTCTCGAATTCGAGCAGTTTTCGTCTTAAAAAATCAAGAAGAAAAAAAATCTAAATTGAAGCCGATTTCTGTCTCGCCGATTCGTGCTAGATTTCTCTGGGTGTACTTACTCTAAGACTACCAGTACTGACCCGACTAACCCCTACAAATGCTTTTCATCATTTCCTTTTTTATATGAAATGTCCGCGCACATGGGGACTAGTGACACCACACCGTTTACCGCGAACTAGTGAGTAGGGTACCCATGTAAGGGGTATTGAAATGGGTAGCCATGTAAAAAGTTAAAAACATAAGCTGATTAAATTTAACAAAAATAGTTTTTATTCACATTCAGTCTTATATCTTATATAGTATTATTATTAATATTTTTATTTGTGTGATTATATACGTTACTTATAATATTGTTATTGGTACTATTTATTTTGCAAAATCACTTTTTCTGAAGCTGAATAGCTTTATGCAAGTTGTCTTCAGCAGGCCCAACTATATCTAGAAATTCAAAATTCAGATATTAGATAAATTAAGTGATTTGTCTTACCTTTTTATGTATATTATTCACTTTACTTTAGTTTTCACTTTGGATTTGTAGCTACGCGCAACTGCAAATGCTGTCACAAACTGAAATAAACGACAAAAGCAAAGAATGTTCCAGCAATGTAGAAAACGCGTGCAAACTAGAAGACAAAAATATGTGCATTGCATTTGTTCTGTGCTTTGCTTTTCTTTACTTTTTTGTACACTGGTTCGGCGTTCGATTACCATAGGGTTACTCAGGAAAGTACCCATGTACTCTAGTTCGCGGTGGGTTACAGAATATACAGGTCACAAATATTTTTTATGTTTTCGGTGGTTCCACGCTCGTTTACCATAGGGCTACTTAGGAAAGTACCCATGTTCGAACCAGCCATATAGGTAGTGCGAGCATGGTCAAACGCCACTAGCAGAACTAGAGGAACAGTTGTTAGATGTATGTATATAAAGAGGTGTTCAAACTCACACAATCAAACAATGCGCTTGTATGCGTAGCAGCGAAAAACGAAGTAAATGTCACAACAAACAAATGCCTCGTGAAGTAAAACCAAAAGCCGAACACGCGCATCGTAAGAGAGCAAGCCACCGAGCGTGATATTTAT
Source organism: Lordiphosa magnipectinata (assembly GCA_037044535.1). Classification (NCBI taxonomy): domain Eukaryota; kingdom Metazoa; phylum Arthropoda; class Insecta; order Diptera; family Drosophilidae; genus Lordiphosa; species Lordiphosa magnipectinata. Next base: position 45,237 of record JBAMBO010000556.1, read on the forward strand.
AGAACACACATATTCTCTATATTCTCTCTAATGTGTACGCCGGTTAAATTATGATTTCCTATCCCATGGGATAGGCTTTTGGCATTTTGGACACCACTGATATAAAGTGCATTTTTCTGAATTCTGTGATCAATTAAGAAATTGTTAGTATTTTATTTGAATTTAATTGATTTACAAAGATTTTTTTGTTTAATGTGTCTAGAAGAGTTCTCGACTGATTTCATGTGCCAATCATGTTCATTTTCACATTTAGTTGAATTGAAGGTTCTTCTTCACGAATCTAAAGGTTTGTGCTGATCTTATTTTTCAATAATTTAATTGGCACTAAATCTAAGAATTCACATTTGAATGGGTTTGTCAACAAGAGCGAGAAAACCATCGATGGGATAGGCTTTTGGCATTTTGGACACCACTGGTCTAGTGTCATTCTCGCTGGGCCGGTGGTTTGTAAAAAGTAAAATGAGAGGAATTTCATACGGAATTGAGAACACGAAAACGAAATCGAAGCTGAATTGCGTTCGATTTCCTTTTTAAAAAGTAGTGAAATTGAGAACATGCCTGATAGTCTTGTTAAACAAAAATAACGATATCTTGACATTTCGATATTATTTCCGGCATTTAGGGATTCCTACAGATTTGCTTAGGTTTTTTTTTAGTTTTCGAACTCGATTTTAAAACTGTTGTATAGACAGCTGATGAGATGGTCTGCGCATGTGATTGTGGGTAACGACAACAACTAGAATTGTCACCAATTCTATGATTTAAATTTTACAACCACTTATTTACATTTCAAATCCATTTAATTTCATTTGAAACGAGGGATCGAGACCGAAAGAAATACCGTTACGGCTGCGATTCGGTTACAAAATAGTAAGTTCAATCCTGAGTGGCGCCACACGAACTGTGGAAAGTGCTGCTGCGGAAATGATTCAATTAATTGCTCCTTAACACCTCATCTCGTAGATCATTAACGACTTACTCACATTTGTAGAATCAATATCTGAATACAAATTGCTCTAGCCCTCGAGATGGTAAGAGATAGAGGTTTCACATGTATGGGACAAAACTCTTTATACTTGCAGGCAGATCAAGTTTATTTTTAATTTTTGCCTTGCCCAATGCAGCCCCCCCAATTTGGAAAAAACTTTACCAGGTCTGTTTCCGTTTTCGAAATCGATCAGATCGAGCGGAATCGGAATTGGTAGCAGTACCCGTTGCCGAAAAACGATCAAGTTATTTGGTCTCAAAAGTTTCGTCTTCGAGTCAGTTATACATTTCGTCTATCAAATATTTTTATTTTTATAAGTCAAATATTGTGAAGTTTTTAAAGTATCTATAGAAATATTGAGCATACAATTTGATTTAAAATTAATTTTCTCAAAGTTTTACCTCAGAATTTGCATGTAGAAGAAAGCAAAAACGAACGAAATGAAACCGAGCTGTTCGCCATTCCGCATCAGCGCATGCGCAGTGTTGATCAAAATTGTTCAGGTTGGCATTCAGTTGAATTATAATTCGAAAACGAACGATTTCTATTTCACTCAGAAACGGGAACACCCTTATGAAAACGATTCGGATTTCCAATCGTTTTACTTTTTAAGTCCACTCGGAAATGGGAACAGACCTGTATATCTCACACAGTTTTGTAGACAGATGGTTTGTACCGCTTTGCCATAGGGCGTCACTTTTAAGGCGCAACCAGAAGAGATTTCTGCCAGCTGAGTTCTTATAATGAAACCCGATGGTAAAGCGAGCTAAGAGTTCATGCCAAGGCTTCAACTATGTATCTTACAACGACAAGGTCGGAGTTCGAGTCCCAGGAGAGGTGGGTTGAATTGCAATTGTTTAATGTTCTCGCTATCAAAAACCAACTGTGCTATTCGGCTTTTAATTTCAAACCCCCAATAACCTTAATTCGACCCTCATGATGGCAAAAAGATTAGACCGAATTCTTCAATCATTTCTTAGAAATTACAACTTTCACCAATTCTGATCAATCGGATTCGGAAACGGGAACAGGCCTCTATCTAAAAATTTTCTACTTAAGCTTTACAGAAAACTGTAGAATGGTTGATAAGTTGCGAGATGATAAATCTTGTTTTTGAGATTTCTAAGCTAGTTTCAAAGTTTTTCAATCTTGTTTTTATAAGATTGCAAGGTTCTCGAAAAAGAGATTTTCAATCTAGATTTTAGATTGACGTTTTTTTCTCAGTGTAGCCATGAGCATGTGGCGTTGTCACCATCTCCTCTGTCAAACTTTCCAAATTTTCTTTCATAGTGCGCGCCTACATAACAAAACGAAGGTCTATGCCAAATCTAAGATCACTATGATAAGCGGTCTTGGCTTAGTTTATTAATCAGTCACTTTTTCTATTCTATTGGGCATGAACAATATAAACTTGCAACAAGTTTCTATAGGGATATTGTTCCAGGATTTCTGCACAATTTCCCATAATTGTGCTTTGTTTAAGCACGCGTGGTTTCCGACTTCTACTTTGAGTATGCCCCAAAGATCTTCTATGGGGTTTAAGTCAAGAGATTGACTTGGCCACTCAATGACGAAAACCTTTCCTTACAAATTGTGAGGAGTGTTTCCATTATACATATCTTTGTAAACAAATCGATCCATTTTAGTATCGATTTGATGTATCGGGCCTATGGCTTGCCACGAAAAGCAGCCATAGACCATTATAATACCACCATCTTGCTGGACAGTTTTCGTTGTAAAGTTTACGTACAAATTCTTTACCGTTTGGTCGTCGGAGCTACCTTTGAGCATTGTTTTCAAACAAATTAATCTTAGTTTCATCGCAGCAAAAAATGCTGTGATATTTCTTTTGCCACCCTCTGGTCCGTGCCAGTCTGCAAAGTTATTCCTCTTCTTCAAATTTCCCTTTCTAAGTAAAGGGAGTTGGCGGGCTATCCTACCAGGTAGCTTTGCACTTACTAAACGCCGTCGGAAAGTTCGTAATGATACGATATTATCAATTTCGCTTGCAATCGCTTTTGATAATTTGAAAGGGTCCTTTTGGCTTATAACACAATACGAATATCAGTAGCTGATGAAGTTTTCTTACATTCTCCGCTACATTTAATAGTTTTTTCTGGTTTAAAAGCATTTGTAACCAAGTTCTGAGACCGTCCAATTGCCGTGGCAATGCATTTGTAGTTCTGAGTGGTATTCAATATAACTCATCATTTTTAAAAGTGGCGCCAGACGAACTATGTAAAGTACTGGCAGTGGAAATGATACAATTCAATGCTGTACTCTTAGACACTTCAATTCGTAGATCATTAACTACTCCAATATCTGAATACAAATTGCTCTAGCCCTCTGTATCTTTGAAGTTACATTTGTAGCCGCTTTTTCAAATTGTTTAATTTTTCTATTCTATTTACTTAATTAACACTCAGTCAAAATAAAAAAAATAATGGAAAAAATAACAACAACAATGACAATAAACAGCTCAATTAACGCCAGTCAGTCACACATCCGGATGGGTTGAGAGGGGGAGGGGTTGGTTGGAGGGAGGGTGTCGTCGTGTGCATTCATCATACAACAATAAAACTGACCAGTTTGAAGTAGTTTTCCCCTGTGAAAATGCCGAATAACAATTAGAAAACGCGGTTACATCATTTCAGAATTGAGAGCGAAATGAACAAAAAATAGCTACAAAAAACAAAAAAAAAACAAATGTATTCTATTTAAATGTTTATATGCATAAAGATACATACATACATACTTGTATTTTTAGTTGGAAACATTATTGAAATCTAACACGCGTGCCTTATGATTTTTCTGGTATTTGCTTTTGCTGGCCCAAGCAGAGATGTTTACACATTTAGAACTGTCAAAGACAAGTGTCAACGAAATACACAAAAACAAAATGGAAGAAAATTGTCAAAAAAAAAATATACAAAACTTAAAAAGAACAACTCAACACAAACTACGCATTTTTCCAATTACACTAATTTAGATCAAACGGGAATTCTAGTCTAGATTGAATTAAGAATGTGGAGAGCTGTCACCTTACCGCCCTCTGGCGGTGTAAACTGCTTGCAATTTTCTAAAAGGCTTTTGTGAATGAATCAAACTACGCACAATTAATTTACAAAAATTCGTTTCACTCCAATTCGCCCAGAAGCTTTTGTGTGTGTTTGAATGAAATTTGAAATTAAAATAAATTTTCCATCATTAGATAAGCTCAAGTCATCAAATTGATTCACTTAATTTTAAAATAAATTTCTAAAGTCGATAATCATTAAAGCAGGAGATGACCTTCATGTCTGTCTGCCTATGGCTACGTTTATTTAATGCCTATTTGATTTACAGGCTAAGGCTACACTGGGGGGTATGGGAACAGTGGTTGAGGGTATGACAAAAAGTAGCGAAAAATACAAATAAAATAGTTTTAAAACAAAATTTTCTATAATTCAGACATTTAAAAAGAGTTTCCAGCCGACTTAGGTTTTCTATAATTCAGACATTTAAAAAGAGTTTCCAGCCGACTTAGGTGTAGATACGCTAGGTCTGGAGTTTAGAGTTGATCAGGGTGCCCACGGCCTATGTGCACAGCGCTCATTCTATAGCCTTGCGCATACGGCACTCACACAGACGGCGCAAAGCACAACCCAAAGTAAATTAAAACCACAATTTGTTACGTTTTCTTTCTTGTCCTTGTCTGATGTATTTTTATTATAAATGGTAAGTCAAAGTTTAAAAGTTAATCAGGGTCGAGAACGTGGCTTTCGTTGCTTCCATTGGTTTTCCTTGGGAAAAACTTCGACATCAACTGATGCAGAATAACGCTTGAATAGCAATCGATTATCCAATCCGGGAATGAAGCAATGATCAACTCAGCTTTCTCAGTCTCGTGCTCCTCTTTCGTATAGAAAAATATATCAATCCCTTGAAAATGATTTTTTGTCCATCCAGAAACAAAGTATCTGGAGTAAGGATAGGATCACCATGGGTGATTTGGAGGCTTTTACGTCTGGTTTCTCTTTTAAAAATTGCGCTCACTCCATCACACGGGTCTTTACCGTGGGCAGTTGCAAAATAATGTGCCTCAGCTTTCAAGCCGAAATCGCGTTCATGATTTAAAAGATTCGCCATTAGGAAACGATTTTTATAATGTTGTGCAGCCCCGTCTGTGACATAGATGATTTTTTTTTTACGCCATCTTTTTCACGTGTTCCACTATAACTTTCTGTACTAAATGAAAAGCAGCCGCATCATGAACAAGACTATCGGACAGAACGACCAAACTCTTATGCTGGATCTCATTTTGCTCACGATAATAATAGACCACAGGATGGACTGTGCACTGATCATTATTGTAGTGGAACGATTGAGCAGCATCTTGAAATCAGAGAAATCACATTGCACCAGTAACTCCCCTTCAGCCAAATTTTCTTTCCGCTGTTTCGTTAAAGCAGACTGTTCTTTAGCGATGAAAATGATGAGGCTTCAATACTTTCAAACACATCAATCTATTGAGACAAGCTTTATAGTCTTTGATAGGGCATGGCGTATCCCTAGTTAAGCTCGAAATGTTAATTGCATCTAACATTAGCTTACAATTAATTTTGATGATAAGTGAAAACACAAACCGTTTGGGTGCCACTCATTCCTGCTAGAACCTTACTAAAAAGACCTTCTTTGTAAAGGTCCTTTATATCATCAAGAATCAAGTGCTTTTGTTTCAACCTCTTCTCTCCGTTTATTTTAACAGTGTCTTTAAACCCTGGCATTATTCGACTGCTCTCCAGATAAAAACTGCATACTTTTTCCACAGTCTCACTTAATAGTGAATGACCTGCTTTGATGACAGTTGGCGAAGCAAACACTCCTTTCAGTTCTCTCAAGCGTATTGCTTTCAAAGCAGGGGCCGGCAAAACACACATGCACATTTTGTTTAGCTACGCAAAAGAGAGCAGTATAAGCTCGTATACTGTCGGTGTGTCGGACGTCGCTGCCGCAGAGCCCTGTTCAATACACTGAAGACTGAGACGTGCCGTACTCTGTTTTAAAGCCATGTATCTCATCGTATTGAATTCGGAAGCGACCCTTCGTGCACTCCAAGACCGCGGGGGCTACTTTCAAAATCTTCAGGCTTTCGGAGTATGTCTGCAAATCGTGGAATATAGCCTTTAAACCATTCAGCATTTCCTCCTCCAATTCCATCTCTCTTTTAGATTGATTCCGTTTTAATAGAGCCTGCACCTCGTCAGAAAGGTCGGAATCTACAACCCCTTCTTGAACTGCTTCTTCCCCAAATGTTCGACCTGATTGCAAAGAACGTGTAAGCTGTTTCGATGAGGGGCAAGATGATGGCTCAATGTAGTTTGCAGCCTTGGTTCGACAACGACTGCAAATTTTCGCATTTTCTGGTACAAAGAGAAACTTTGCATGTATTTGTGGGAAAAGCGTACGTAGATTTATGCCAATGTGTCGTTTTTTACAGGGGGACCACATTGGATTCGCACATCTATGGCTGTGTGGCATTCTACCGATCAAGCGTTAATAAATGTCACAAATAATGGTCGAACTCAGACAAACTAAAAATTTCCGTTCCTGAGGGTCGGAAAGCTAATGCGCCGCTTACTTGACAGGCAGACACAGCTGATTCAATTGCGACGCTAAGAAGCATTAGCATTAAGCTAGGAAAATTATTTCCGCGCTCTCAGGCTGTCTTCCATGATATTTGGTATAATTAAATCCGATGCACCGTTCAAGAGTTATGATTTTTCATACTTTCATGTGTTTTCCGGATTATCTCGAGACCTATCGAAGGTAGGGTAAAAACATTTTGGGGTATTTTCATCTATATATAGTACTTTAAAATTATAGCCATTAATAATTTTTTGGAAATAAAAAAAAACAAGAAAGAAAGTCGGTCAAGCCCGACTATAACATCAGGAGTCAAACCGCCAGTTAACACCCCGCGCACAACGCGGTGCGCTTCCTAAGTTTCTCTCTCTCTCTCTCTTTCTCTCTCGCACTAAGATTGCCTGTGTTGAACGGTTAGGGTATGTTGCTGTGGTTGTTGGTGGGGGGGTGGGTGGTGTTCACTGGCCGTTTTTTGCCCATAACTTGAGTATCGTTCATCCGATCTTTATCATTCCTTCAGCAAATCGATAAATAAATCGATAAATTTGTTTACAAGGTATCTCTAGAAGGTACGAATGATCTATCTTCAAAACTGTAGGAGATATGACGTTTTTTCCAAATTGCGGGGGCGGGAGGGGGCGTGGCAAAAATTGAAAATAAACTTGATCTGCCTGCAACTATAAGAAATTTATGTCCCATACATGACAAACCTCTATCTCTTACCATCTCTGAGATCTCTTCGTTCATACGGACGGACGGACAGACAGACAGACAGACAGACGGCCAGACGGACATGGCTATATCGACTCGACTGTTGATGCTGATCAAGAATATATATACTTTATAGGGTCGGAAACGATTCCTTCTCCCTGTTACATACTTTTGCACAAATTTAATATACTCTGTGTACCTTCGGTACAGAGTATAAAAATGGGGGTGGCCGAGTTGACATGGAATATTCCATATGCATAACTCGTAAATGACTCTTAACCCATTGTTACAGTCCACTCTGCTCACTTAATGACCGAAAAGATCAAACAGAGCTGGTCTTGATCTTCCCAAAATCGAATTTGTGCTGCTATCGGGCTCACTGTTAAGTGGCTGTGGGACGATCTGTCCGAGACCACAGACATGATCCATACTCGAGAATCGAACGGACAAGAGAAGTGTACAAAATTTTCGTCGTATAGGGATCATCAAATTTTTCCGATCGGCGCTTAATAAACCCTAGAACACTCCTGGCCTTACAAACAGTAGCCGTAACATGAGAGTCAAATTGAAGTCGGTGATCAAGAATTATCCCTAGATCATTTACCTCATTGGCTGTATCATTTAAGCACTCAAGTAGGACATTATCAAGCATATAAGTGAAGAATTGTGGCAAGCTTTTGTAAAATGTTATAAGCTTACACTTGGAACTGTTAAGGTTTAATAGATTATCTTTACACCAAGACTGAAATGCAACCAATTCAGCTTGCAAATTAAAGCGGGAAACCAAATCATTATGTGTTAAACATAGTTGCACATCAACGGCGTACATAAGCACACGAGAGTGAGTCAAGACTGACGGAAGATCATTTATGAAGAGAGCAAAAGCAATGGGGTACACCAGAGGTAACCTGGATTATTTTTGAATATGAATTGCAAAATACAACTTTTTGTGTTCTGGAACTTAGGTAATCAGAGATCCAAATAAGAAGGTTAGTTAGAAAACGAATTAAACTCAGTTTATGAAGCAACAAGGAGTGATTAACAGAATCAAAAGCCTTACTAAAATCAGTATAAATGACGTCAGTTTGCATCTTACATAAGAACCCTTGGATCACTAATGATGTAAGCTCTAATAAGTTAGTGGTGGTAGATCGACGCTTCACAAATCCATGTGGATAGGGTGAAATAATGGAACTACATAAATGTTGCAGTTGAGATGTCATAATTCTCTCAAAAGCTTTAGGAATTGCAGACAATTTGGAAATGTTTCTATAATTCTCAACATTCGACTTATTTTCTTTTTTTATGGAGAGGAATGATAAAAGATTCCTTCCACAACACAGGGAAAGAGGATGACTCAAGAGACAATTCAAATAATTTATGAATAGTCTTACAAAGTGCATCAGCACAAAACCTAAGTACACAAGCAGATACTCCATTGGGACCCGGTGCATGCACAGGTTTAACAGAGTTAAGATCGCAAAGGAGAGAGCTTTCAGTGATTACAGGGCTAAAAATACACTACAAAATGAACTTCCTGCCAGTGGCTACACACACACACACATACGCAGTACCACAATGCGATTGTGACTTTAGCAGAGCCCTGGCGAATCTGCGCCAGTAGACAGAGAGAGATCAGTTGAGCAAAGTTGGAAAGGGTAGGAAAAAAAGTTACTTAATTTTAACGTGGGAGGTCTTAAGCACTTACACAAACGTCACCTTCACCAACTATTGGCTTCATTTGTAAATTAAACCTTAAAAAGCTTTCTCTTGAGCTCAGTGCAAACCAAAATAGTGTGAGAAGCTCAGCTTTGATCCTTAAATTTTTAACTATTTGAAAAAATTCAATTTGCAAAAAAAAATTTAAATTCTGTGCCACTGTGCAGTGTTTGTGTGCAAGCTTTTTGCACTGCAGCGTCATCTAACGGCTTTAGGAGACAACTACTTGAAAAGCTTACTGGGCCAAAGCTTTTGTAACTTTTGTTAGCTCTCGCCTACATTTCTGTTACACTCTCTCTCTCTTTCTCTTTCTCTGTGTGTGTGTGTATGTTTCCATTGCTGTAGGCAAATTGTCTGGCGCATTGCTTGCTCATCTTCCCCTCTCTCACCCCCCACACACACTAACCATCTTCTGCAGCAAAACTGTTGTCCGAAACACGTGCAGTAAGCTTAATAAGCCTAAACCGCAGCTTATTTTCCACTCCTTCTCTTAGCCATATCACACATACGACGCGTTGGCCATTTAATTACCAATTTTAGTTGCCTACGACAACAAAATGAATTGTTCTTCTCTGTTCGAGTGTCACATGTTTAGGCCAGTTGCAATTGCAAAGGTCTTAAATTGAATTTATTGTACCATATTAATGGTCATTTTTTTCCTGGTTTGGCTTAAATTCATATCGTTTTTGATATGTGTGCGCGCCTGCATTTTATTTTTATTGTTTTATGTTGATGTCCCGCAACCGGTTGGACGTGGCCAACGCAGCTGATAAGCCACAAATTGATTTGAACATTTTTTTTTTCGTTTTTTATAAATATAGCAGACTTGTTCCACAAACTTTCAACAAGCCATTCGGTTGTAGCGCGTGCGTATTTATGAGCCCAAGCGAGAAGCAGATCAACGATTAGTGTGAAATGATTCTTTGAATGGCTTTTATTTTGGTATAGAAAATATATAAGCAAAGGTGGGAGGCGAGGGTAGAAAATTTATGAAAAGAATTTTTGTGTGGGACAGATAATTGGAAGATCGGGCCTACCTATTAATAATAAAGATTAAGACTAAGAAATTCAAATAATTTACAAAATGCAGAGAATTTTTTTAATAAAACTTGTGAAATAAAGTGGGGGAGCAAGTAGGTATTGAATAGAACTACTCGGTTTGTGATATTTTGGACCCTAGACTACGATTATGATCTTCAAAGCTTGAACTCGAATCATACCAAGATTACGGATTCATAAACGGTTTTTGTATCACTAAGAACCGAGCCTTATACTTAACCAAAACTGAAAAATAGTTCCTCCTAAAACTGTTACAAAGTAAAAATTTCGTTTCAAACCAGACTTTTTGTTATATGATCGATTATGTGTGACAGAGTCTCAAAATTGTCAAAAAAGAATTATATTACAAAGCTAAACGAAACGTGTTGCGCTACAAGCTACACAAAGCTACACGTGGCGTGCAGAAAAGCTGCACGTAACGTGTAGGATTTCAATATCTAAACGCCGCGTGTAGAAAAGCTAAAATGCTGCGTGGGCAAAAGCAAAGTCTACACTACCACAAGAAAATTAGCTTATTTCCAAAACGAAACGTTTGCAAATTTCAGTCCCCTATATAAATGATCAGAGCACTGAATTCGAACTTAAGTTGGTTGGTGTTCCTCTTCTGCTCTTAGATGATGCATAGCGATATAATTGATAATAATAATAATAATCTGCACGCCGCGCTTAGAAACGAGAAAACTAAACGCGGCGTGCAGAAAAGCTACACAAACGTTGAAAATCCCGGTCAAAACGTGTAGAAATCCTACATTTTCGTGTAGATTTTGCATATTTTTTTCTCTGTGCAGAATTACTTTATTGAAAAGTCTAGAAAGTCGTTCAAAATTAGACCAAAAACATTCTAAACCGTGTTCGAAACTCGATTCCAAATTTAATTGTATGATTCATTAAGACTTTGGTAATCTGCTTCACAGGCATTTTCTATAGCCCAATTATTTACTTTTGAAAGTTCTTTATTACATATAAAAATACACTCATTTAACTGACATAGCGGACGACTTACATACATCTTGAAATCGTCAGCGTACGTATATATCTTTCAGATGTACAGGACATTGGGGAGATCATTAAGATACATAGAACAAATCCTTGGGGTACACCTCGCGTAATTGGAAGAAGATCGGTGCGCAAATATAGCCAGTTTTAGATTGGGATTAACTTAGTTGCAGTGGACAATAAGCTAAATAGCGCTTTGAGCTTTGGGCATATTATTTAATGATTCACGGTGTCGAATGCTTTACTGTACTGTCAAGAAGATATAGGAATGTTACCTGTTCGAATATTCTCCAATATTTTTAAAATTTCCGTTGTGCAATTTCTGTTTTTCCTAAAACCAGATTGGCAGTCATTTAGTTTGGAGCTTATCGTTAGAGATTGCTGAATTTGAATTGCCAAACTTTCGATTAGTATGGTAAAATCAATATTGCTCCATATTTATTCACTGGATGATTTTGGCATCGGTAATATTTTTGCAAGCTTCCACATAAATATTTACTATGGTGGACGTGGTGAAAGCAGTGTTCATTCAGTGATCAAGTATAAGGGGAAGCAGTAATTTAATAAATTTACGCTTGAAATCATCAAGCCCCACTGCGTTCGATTTAGTCTTGAGTACACATTCAAGTGCATCACCTGAACTTACATACATAAAGTTAAAGCTATTATCACAGTTGGAATTCGGTTCATTCTCCTTCTTAGCATGGCTTTGTTAAACGTCGATCGACGACGACAAATCTTCTTGAGTTTTCATCTCTGATATATCGCAGTTTTCAGTGCCGGTCGCAAACTGATGTCGTCTTTACTCATTTTAGTAAGGCCTTTGATACAGTTAATCATTCTCTTCTTTTTCAAAAACTGTCACTATTGGGTTTCCCACCAAACTTATTGAATTGGATCTCGTCTTATCAAATCGTACTTATCGTACACAGCGAGTATTATACATACTAGGCAAGAAGGTCCAGTATATTGAAGGGTTGTATATAATTATACATTTAATGAGCACGATTGTAGTTTTTGATTCGTACTGACTCGCTCTTTTCGAGCGATCCTGCTTTTATTTCTAAATTTTCTTATACCTTAACTTCTAGCTTATCTTAAGGATGTGTGTGTGTAGGCACATCTGTGTATGTAAGTAAAAGAATGCATTCGTCTGAAGGGTAGTTTTCCACACCATGTGTTATCTGTTCGCAACATGTGGCTCAGACTGAATGTTTTCTTCAAGTGGTATCTCGGCCGTCGTGATCTTTGTTGCTGTTGCTATTAATATTTAATGCTTTTACAAAAAATGTTATATTTTTATGATATATGATTGAAGTGATTATTATGATGATTATTCGGAAATGGTCCAATTGGTCGGAATTTTTTAGTAATTTGCAACTTAAAGTTGCAAAAATTTCTTTTTTGACACTTTTTAGACGCGTTTTGTGGAGAACCTATACTTTGGTTTTGAATTTTTCACCCTTTAATATACTGGAAAAAGAATAATCTTGTTGCCTTGTGTTATTTAACAATGTATTCTTAACAGTTGTAAACGTGACTCATTTACGTGAGTCATTTAGGTCCGTTGCTTTTTGTACTTTTTGTAAATGACCTCCCACAAGTCATATCGCAGATACTCTGATTGGTTCATACACACGCGCCTTCAACTAGACCTTAATGAACTGGTGTTCAAAAAATCTTCTTTTCTTTAATCATTCTAAATGTTAAATGATAACTTTTTCTACTAACTCAACTCACATTGTCTCCTATTCCATATTAAACCATGTCCTGGATCGAATTTCACATGTAATTGAGCTTGACCAGAAATTCTGTTTCAACAGCCACATCGCAGCAACAGTGAATAAAGCCAAATGTGTTCTGACATTTATTAAGCATTGGTCCAAAAAGTTTGATGACCCTTACACAACTAAAACATTGTATATATCCTTAGTTTGTCCTATTTTGGAATACTGCTCTAGTATATGGGGTCCACAGTACAAAGAGCAGCAATCTGTAAAGAAACCATTTCTTATGGAGGTAAATGCCTATTACGCGCCGAATACACCTCGCAATCTGCATTGGGACTCTAAAGCGCCCCATACACCACACAAATTTTTGCGCCAAATGCTAATGTGTGTTAGTGAAATATGGGTGTATGTAATGCGTATACCTGTTGCACTAACATACATTAGCGTTTTGCGCAAAAATTTGTGTGGTGTATGGGGCGCTTTAGAATCCCAATGCAGATTGCGAGGTGTATTCGGCGCGTAATAGGCATTTACCTCCATACCAATCAAGGTTAAAATTAATCGAGCTTCGATGTTTGTATCACCGCAGAATAAGCAAACTTCTTCTAGGATTGGTAGATTCTTAATCGCTAATCACTTCTATAGACTTTACAGTACCCTCGAGGTTCTCTAGTACATTCCGGCCACTACGTTTATCATGCTGCAGGTCTAACTATGCCCCACATGAACCTTTTCGTGTCTTATGCTCAAATTATAATACCATTTCCTTTATTTTATTCATTTCAAAAATCATTTATTGTTATTTTAAACAAAACTTATCAGCACCTTGATGTCTGTAACCTGTAATTCTATTATTCTACACATTTATGTGCCACAATTACCAATTATTTTAATGTTAACAGATCATTGTTAGCCAAATAAATAAATACATATCATTAAGGTACATATTTGTCGTAGCTTCAGATACCGATTCATTAATTTTTGAGTTCACTCCAAGTTTTTTTGCTCGTTTTTAGAATTTGAGTATTGCCGGCTCTAGGTCAAGTAAAACACACAAATATGTATGATGTTTTCCAATATATTTCGGTTGCTCCTCGGCAACCATCTTCAGGGACAGTACCAAAACAATTTACCAATTACAATTTAACATTGATTCGATCAAAACAAAAAAGATTTTTAACATACATTACTGATTTATTATTTGTCAGTAACTAGTACGGAATATTGCAACTTTAAATTTTTGCATAAAAACAATATTAATTCAAGTTGTGTCAAATGAAAATTGTACATAAAGGTATTGACTTAACTTTTACAATTAAACTTAAACATTATTCGTGTAAAAATTTGTGTGTAAATCGTTGTTTTAGAGAAGTATCTTTATGTGTTTGTTGTTTTTCGTTCGAGTGTCCAATGTTTAGATAAAGTTTTAAGTGTTTTGCCCTCCTCCTATTCTTTAATACATCTTGTTTCTTAATACGTTAAGATTAATAAAATGTTTAGTTTAGCTGCAACCACCTGCAGCTGGTCTTGTAGTATTCCATAATGTAATGCACGGTTTTTGATTTGTCAGTCCGCAAAACCGTTAAATCTCAGAGATAGAAAGAGATGGAGATTCGACATGTATGGCACATAAACTTCTTATACTTGCAGGCAGATTAAGTTTATTTTAAATTTTTGCCACACCCCCTCCCGCCCCCGCAATTTTGAAAAAACATCATATCTCCCTCAGTTTAGTAGATAGATGTTGCGTACCTTTTAAAGATATTTAGTTATCAAGATTATTTATCGATTTGCGGAAGGAATGATAAAGATTTCATGAAGGATACTCAAGTTATGAGCAAAAGAATGTTCGCTGCTGCAGCGCTACCGCAGCGAAGTGCTAATTTTTGCTTATTACAGTTTTTACTCATCATAGACCTTTCAGTATAAATTTTACTGTGTATTGACACCGTTTGTTCACGATTCAAGTACAAAGTTCTTGGTTTTTTTTGTTTTTTGTAATTAACTATTCTTACCTCCCCCCCTATCATCCCCTATATCATAAATAAAACACAAAATACACACAATTTGAAAATCTTTTATTCCCCTTAACCAATTGACTTGTACTTGCCGTGTGGTGGCAAAAACCTATCTAGGTCAAGCAGGCAGGTAATAATAACTAGCCGCGTCGTAAAAAAAAAAACGTTTTAAACATTTCTAAATAATTATTTAGCAAAATGTTAATTTACGAGCTGCTGCTCTAAACACGTGTATAATGAATGACTTGAACGTCGCCACAGACCCAGTCGCTGTCCCCGTTGCAGTCGCAGACGCAGACATTCGGAATGGAAATCAAAAATGGAAATATGCCTTCGTATGGGTGACTAAAACAAAAAAAAAAGTACAAATATGTAGCTGCGCCATTCAATTAGAACTATGAACAAAAGATGCGAATTTATAGCAAATCAGGGAATGGAACCAAAGCCAATTGCAACAATTAGTTTGTTTACGGAAAGAACGGGTTAAGTGTAGGGAAGGGGTGCAAACTTTCCGTTTCTCTTTGGGGGCTTCCTTTTGCAAAGTGTGTGTGTGTGTGAGTGTGTGTGTGTGAGTGTGTGCTTCAATTTGCTATTTATAAACGAAACACAGCAGCCGCCGTCTCGTCTCTTCTACTCCCAGCCCACAGCTACAGCTGGCTTATGTTTGTTTTGTTCTCTCGCCTCTCTCAAGCTCATTTATATCTGTGTGAAACACACACACACACACACACACACAAACTGAGGGGCTCGCGCACGTGGTAGCGAAACGTGATAACAAAAAAAAAATACTACAACAACTGACAACAAAACAAACACAAAACCTGACAACGTCGTCGTCGTCGTCTTGTTTGCCGCTGACGCCACTGTCGCAGTTGCGGCTACCGACGCCTCAGCCAACGTAGGCAGCTGCGTCCCCAACCCCCCCTCGTTCCCCCTGTCGTTCGTTCTGTCGTTAAGCCTGTGGCTCTGATTGGTTGCCTGCGTTCGGTTCTGCCCACAGCCAATGGGCACAAGAGGTTAACGCATCCTTGTTGAAACGACATTTGCAATTGGCAGGAACTGACAAATTTGTAGGGAGTTTTTGTTGTTGTTTTTAAGGGTCAACTTGTTGCTGGGTGGTATGAAAATAGACAATTTGCCCAATGGGGCGTATACTTGATTGTGCATATTTTTGCAGTGCAGTTATGAAATTTATTTATAGAAATGTTATTAATATATAAGTAAAATATATTTAAATTATATTGGTAAAAAAGCAAAAAAATATTTTTGAGATTTTTTGTATACCCTGTAATTATTGAAAATTGGATAAAACTGGATCATGAAGTTGTGCAAATGTATGTAACAGGGAGAAGGAAACATTTCCAAACCTATAAAGTATATATATTCTTGATCAGCATCAACAGCCGAGGCGATTCGTATGAACAAATAAACAAATTTGGAAAAAACGTCATATCTCCCACAGTTTTGGATATATGTAGATGGCTTGTACCTTCAAAAGACATTTGGTTATCGTTTTGCTGAAGGAATGTTGAAGATCGGATAAACTATACTTAAGTTATGACCAAAAGAAAGTTCGCTGCCGTAGCGCTGGCTGGCTGGGTTGTCAAATGGTTGTGGCGATTAGGTTTGGTTTATTGCTTGACTTCTTGCCGCTATGTATGAGTTTAACAGAATGCAAAGAGTTGAGTGTGTGTGTTATAGATGTAGATAAAAGAGAGTGCTCCCATCGAATAACGACCCCTGCAGGAAAAGTGTCTAGTTTACAACCAGAACTATACCTGTCTCTAAGAACTTGCAACTGACCTGTAGGGAAAGTGTCTAGTTTACAACCAGAAATGTATCTGTCTCTAAAAACTTGCAACTGGTTGCACTTTCTATCCAAATCAATGTATTGAAGTCGTCCATTTTACACAGACATGTCATAAGCATGTGACAATTGTCCCCGGCAGCAGCCATTTGCAAACAGATTAATGCCAGATGGCATTGGCGGGAGAGAATTGTCCCCTTCATTAGCCATTTTCAACCAGTTAAATACCAGTTCACCTTTGAGTGTTCCTTATGACAGTCTGTTTATGTCGCTGCTCAGTATAACAGTACATCGAAATCTTTCGGTCAACTCACTCATCACCAATTCGTACCAGTTAAAGTTCAATTGGATTACAACTAGCTCAAATTAATATTTCAAACGAACATTTCTTCGAAAGTTAATATTTGCTGTTGCCCAACTCAACCGAATCTATCTATTTTGCTATCTGTTATATTCTACTAGCATTTCAATTAGATGTAGGACAGTTTTGTTTTGTTACTAGTCGACAATTTCTCTGCAGGGGAGTTACTGGAACTGTGATTGAAGCGGGATGAAATGGAACCGCCACATGGTCACAGTAGTGGCGCCATCTATTGGTCAGAACAAGCATTCAATGAAAAAATAAAATTGTTTTATCAAAAACTTTCAAATCCAATGTTATGCAAAAAAATTATAAATTTACAAAATGTCAGATTAACCAGCCCATATGGTCTAAAGCAGCGATGTCCAAAATTTGAAAAGGCAGCCACGCGTGGTTGGCAAGCCAAATTCTCCGGCGTCGCAGCCGACACATATATAGAGAGAGAGAATATGTGTATTCTATAAATAGCACGCTTGACAGCTTATTCTCTCACGAGACATTTGTATGTTTGTTTGTTGCTCATGTTGAAATGTCAACAAGCTTACTTCGTGTTTCGCTGTTACGCACACATGCACAATGCATGCTTGTGTGAGTTTGGACACCACTGGTCTAAAGAGTTTGATGACAAATACACCACTAAGCTTCTTTACGTCTCACTTGTCCGACCTATACTTGAGTACTGCTCATTTTAGAAAGGCATTTGATTCAGTTAATCACTTTTATGTTTTTCTAACCCTAAGTCAATTGGATTTCAATGTACTTGGAAAACCGCCCACAGATAGTCTTATTTAACAACATTCTCTCCTAGCGTGTTTACGTCACTTCCGGAATTTCACAACAGGGAGTTACCTAGGACCGTTGCTTTTTGGTTTGTTCATAAACGACCTTCCTGCGGTAACAGACCTTGGCGTATTATTCAGCCATAATATAATATGAATTTTTCTGATCACATTGGGCTTATCGTTAGTAAGGCCAAAGGGTTGTTCGCTTTTGATAAACGTTGTTCTACGGAGTTCTATGACCCATACACCACTAAGCTTCTTTACGTCTCACTTGTCCGGCCTATTCACTTGAGTAATGCTCATGCGTATGGTCACCACAGTATGCAACATACCAGGGCCTTATTGAGTCGGTGCAGAAACAATTTCTCCTGTTCGCCTTACGTGGACTAAACTGGGAACAACACCGTCGCCTGCCATCGTATGTGGACAGACTTCGTCTATTAAGCCTACCGTCTCTGCAAGATCGTAGAATCTGTCATGGAGTTATGTTCCTTCATATACTAATAAATGGCCATATTGATTCTTCTTTTCTTTTGAGCCATAGTAATTTTTCAATCCCAGCTAGATCTACACGACAGTTCCGACCAATTTTCTTATATATAAGTAGATCTAATTTCGAATCTCACGACCCGTTTCGAATTATATGCACGTTGTACAACGATTTATGCCATTTGTTAAATTCTGAGGGTTCGATGTTGGAAAATGTTTCTAATATTTTGACATACTTATCTTCCCAGTGATTGTAAATCTTTGCCTCCGCCCACCTGATGTGTGTCGGAGCACATAATAAAAATGTTCTCCTAAATCGGACGGAGGTGGGATTAGGATTAACTATATTAAAAAAAATTTTTTTTATATTATGTTGACAGCTAAATTTGTCAACTCTATTAAATAAAATACAAAATATCAAATTGAAATGGATTTTATTTGGTTTTTTTTGTTTTGTGTGCAGAACATCTTACATTGCGCTTAAAATACCAAATATCACCAGACGTGATAAACCATTTCCCATAACAGATTCGCGTTCAGCACATAAATATCTTCTAGAATTATCAACACCACTTCAATAAACTAAAAAAAAGTTTAATTTTGTTGTCTTGTTCATAATTATTCATAAAATATACCAAAGACTGACAAACCAATCAAACCAAATACACAAACCCAACAATTCGAATACGCAAACCAACCACAGTTAGCTTTGAAAAAAATATGATTTCAAAATTTGAAAAAAATTACTTGAATTTCATCTGAAACTTAAATGTATACAAAATATCAAGATATACTACGTTTATACACACAAAATTTATTGTGATTAATGGCATTTAAAGTATGCAATGCTTTTATTAAGGAATGATTCATAACTATATTTATTTTATATTTGGCTTAACACAAGATTATATTGCAAACCTATTAATGTTCCGACAATCTGGATGAATTTACAGTGCGGATAATGAATGATGCTGCCATAACTGGCTATCAATGTTTGCGTTCTACTAGAACATTTTATAAGGAAATAAAGTTTGCATACTTTGAAGGGCATTAATCATGATAAATATTGTGTGTATAAACGTAGTAATAGTCTACCAAGTCTTCTTAAACGTCAAATTAAATTATGAATATTCGCAAGAGACGCAACCCTGTTGTATTTAGACGATAAAGACTATATAAGTGTCTGGTAATTTTTTAAGTTTTTATTTTTACAATAGATTTGTCCACTAAAATGTATCGTGCTTAGCTTTGTGTTGCTTTATTAGATTCAGGATATGGGCATTTCCACAGAAAAGTCCACCGAGACCAAAAAATGAAAAGTACTTAAAAACACTATTTTTGAACATTTTTTCATGGGGAAATAATCAAAATGAACTAATATGAGCCAATTTTAAATATATTCATAACCCATTTCGAGATTTTCGAATGCAAAGCCGCGCAAGCGCCATTTTTCTCATTTGGATACGTTTTGTTGTCGTAAAAATGCCTTTAGATTGCATTTCTGCTTTATATTATAACAAAAACAACATAAATATAATGAGGAAATTTAAGTAACGTAACGTCACGTAAAGTCACGTCAGATACTTATGCAAATAAAAAAAAAATTGGTTATCCTGAGCAAACACTGGGCGTGTTCAGCAGAATAATTGAACACTGAGCAGGTATCTCAAAAAAAGTTATCCATCGAATAGTTTCTGCTGTTGGAGGGAACAGTATTACTTTAAAGTAGCGTACTATAACAATGTGACTGTTTTAGCGACCGAAAAAGTTCTATGAGCGTACCATATTTCTTTGATACATGCTCCTGTATCACGATACCTGAAATTGGCTATTATAATGCCACTTCACTCGAGTTCAATAGTAATAAAAATAGTTTTTTCGAATTTTTAAATATTTTTCCTAGGCGTTTGGAAACGAAATTTATAGCGTTTTCGAGCCAAAAATCGATTTTTTTGAAATATTTTTTATTATTGTATTCAAACTAGTCGATTCGAACACCGATTCGAAAATAGTGTTTTGTGCGATTATTGACCATTCAATTACCTTTCGATTCATATCTTGCTTGGCTCCATCTGACCATTATGAATTGACATCTGGCATACAATGCAAGTGCACACCGAAATAATGAAAAAAATTCATATTTAAAAAACGTTGCCATGAAAAAATTTTTGAAATCGATTTTTGAGATCATCAATTCAAACTACACTTAAAAATAGTTTCAGTAGAAATGGGTCTTTTTGGCTGTAAGCTAGTGTTATTAGAAGTTAAGGCCAACAAGGACATTTTGCGATTTTATTTATAAGCTTACATTTTTAAGTAAAAATATGGAATTTTTTTTAAAATAATGAATTAAAGATAAATTATGTTTTAAGAATTGGATTAAAAACCACCTTATTTAATTTATCCATTTTTAAAAAGATGAATTTTTGTCGTGCTTTCATTCGTGATGCCTCCTTAAATTGTGCATGAATCGTGACTGACGCGAAACCCTTCAAAAACTATGTGCGTGAATCGTGCATAACTAGATTTTTATTTCGTGAGTCGTTCGTGACGCGAAAGAAAATTCGCTCACGCGCGCGCCTCTACTGTAAATCGAAATTACCATTACAATTAACAGTACAATTACTTTTAAGTAATGAAAAATGGCATCGGAAATTACTTCAATTACTTTTAATTACCAATAATTAAATTTTTAAATACAATATTTGTAATTTTTAATTACGAAATAATTGTAGTTGTAATGGTAATTCAATTTTAAGCTACCTAACAAATTGAAATGGTAATCAGTGTTGTAAAACTTAAAAGTGAAAAAAACTACGAACACAAAAGTGTTAGAAATCTAAAAAAAAGCTGCAAATAATTCTAAACGGCAAACATTACCTTAATATCATCTTTAAATTAAATTTAAAAAAAAAACAGTGTTGGGTAGTTATCTCATAAAACTGTTTTTAGGAACTACAAATAATTTTTACCCTTAAAAGCAGTGTTTCTCTGCTGACAAATCTTTAAAAACATCAAAGAGTCTTAAAAATCGGCTTAAAAATACGTAAAAAGCAAAACAGTGTTGGTTTATTTGCAAAAAAAAGCAAAGTTTAACACTTTAAATCCTCGCAGAACCGGTTCGGTTTGAGTTTTTAGGGTCCATCGAACCATTTTTGTTTAACAATTGTTAAAGACTGAAGCTTGGTCCGTTAACCAACACTTGTTTAAATTTTTTTTAAAACTTTTTCCAATACTGTATAGTTTTTCTGGCTGGTTCAAGGTATATGGTTGAGTATAATTCTATATAACCAACACAAATCAACAGATATTAATTACAACATTTTGGAATAGCAATTGGGTATGTATACGTACAACGATCGCTGTTTCGAGACTGACCAAATTCTCTCATCAGCGGACTTGTTTTGCTGCTCACACTTCAAACAAACATACCAGTTCGTATTTATGCCGCTTCAGGCTGCGAGTAAAGACATAGGAATTCAAATGCTGTAAATTTTTGGTTTTTTGTTTGAAGGTGTTTGTTCTTTGACTAAAATATATAATATATATACGTTTATCAATTTAGATAAAAGGCATTTTGAAATGGTTTAACTCTAGTTTTGCTGCCAGTTAACCAACACTGTTTCGTTAATTTTGTATTTTTAAGGAAATATCCGGAGTTCAACAGTGTTTTTTGATACGCTAACTGTTCGAAATTGTTTTAAGCTATTTAAAACTGTTTTTTTGAATAGTTTTCCAACACTGTTTTTTAAATTAAATGATGATTTTAAGTATTTAAAGTGGTTTAACTTTGATTTTTGTGCCAGTTAACCAACACTGCTTTGTTTATTATGTATTTTTAAGGAAATATCCAAAGTCAAATAGACTTTTTTGATATAAGTTTCGGATAACTGGGTTTTTAAATAGTTTTCCAACACCGTTTTTAATTTAATGTTGATTTTAAGTACTTAAAGTGGTTTAACTTTGATTTTTGTGCCAGTTAACCAACACTGCTTTGTTTATTATGTATTTTTAAGAAAATATCCCGAGTCAAATAGACTTTTTTGATAGAAGTTTCGTATAGAAGTAGTTTTAAACTCCTTAAAACTGGGTTTTTAAATGGTTTTCCAACACTGTTTTTAATTTAATGTTGATTTTAAGTACTTAAAGTGGTTTAACATTGATTTTTTGACAGTTTACCAACACTGTTTTGTTTAATTTGTATTTGTACCCAATTTTCAAAGACTTCTTGGGAACTTTCTGAAGTGAAACAGTCTTTTTTTGATACGCTTACTCTCAAACTAGTGCAAAAGTCTAAAATCAAGTAGTCTGAGACTTGAAAAATCATTCTCAATAAGAAGAGTTTTTACCTGGATATAGTATTTTGGATACCGTTTTGCTCCGAGTACGAATTTCTGGTTCATTTGCACATTTTCGTTCGGCCGCAAATGTCCAATGTGATGGAAAAATTTGGAAAAAAGAAACTAACTGCGCCCCCCGCCTCTCACTCGAGACCAGTCCATTCAACATGACGCAGTAGCTTTTTGATCTGCACATGTTGCTGTCGGACCTCGTGTCCATGGCAACATTAAGTATACGTCACGTGTTGCATACGCATCATCATCATCATCATCCTGGCTACGCACTTGTCATTGATACCCTTAATCTGTGTTGTGTCCAAGCACAAAAAAAAGGCAATTAGAGCAGGAAGCGTAGGTGAGATACGTGTAACTGTAACTGGGGCCCAAATGAAATTGCACACTAATCGAAAATATAAAAAAAAAGCTCCCTAAAGCCACAAGTAGTTGTGGCTGCATCGACAAATGCATGTGTGTGTCGTCTACCTATCTCTGTATCTCTAAGTATGCCAAATGCCAGCGACAACAACGTGCCAGTGTGAGTCTCTCAATTTGGCGGTGTGTGTCGGCAACACGTGCTTAGAACCCTGCTAGACAGTGGGCTTTGGGTCATATTGAAATCCGCGTGACTTTGTCGCCGGACGACAGCAATTTCCATTAGCTACAAAAAAAAAAGTTGACGTCGCTGCCAATGCAATTGAGAGAGAGAGACAGAGAGAGAGAGTGAATGGTTTATATTTTTGTAAATATTTTTGAATAAGGGGGGAGAGAACCCTTAACAAATGCCCTTTACGTAAGTCAAGTTAAGTTTGCCTTGCAGAAAATTTCAAATTTTTGCTGAAATGGCTGAGAGAGAGAAAGAGAGAGAGAGAGAGAGAGAGAGTGAAGAGACATTGCTGCTGCTGCTGCTGCAGCTGTAGCTAGCTGAGGCAGCGCTGCTTGAAAACCCATCCAGCTAACTGGGCAAGGTCTGTGACTGAAACTTATCGCTGCCGGCATTCGGTCGCTTCGCGTTCTCATGACAAAATCAACATTTTTTGGTCGTTCTCGAGAATATTTGCAAAAAAAAATCGACAAGTAGTTCCAAAAAGTGCGTGTGTGTGTCTGTGGAAATTTCAAACCTTCAGCCTATTCACAACTACGGAGTTATGGATGACTTTTCAAACAGTTTAAATTCTAGTTTTTTCTATATTTTTTGTTTTGTTTTGAATACAACAAATTAACAGAAAAATTTTTGATTTTCGCGAATAAAAAAAGGTATACAAAAAAAAATAAACAATGCCTTTTCTTATTCCTAATCGCATCGTTTGATCACACTGCAAAAATAGGTTCAAAGTTCAGTCGCATTATCAACAAACATCATTGATTCATTTAACAGTCGATCACTCGAAATTGGCTCAACACTAATTTGTTTATTTTTTTCCCCAAAATGAATGCCACAAATTTGTTTGAAGTCAGAACTAATACCAGTGTTGGCTAATAAGCTAAAAACCCAGTGAAGAAGCTAAGGCTGTTTTAAAATCGTCTTGAAAATAAGCCAAACAAACAAAATTCAGAGTTGTAAAGCTTAAAAGTGAAAAATATAAACACAAAAGTGTTGAAAAACTTTTAAAAACGGCAAACAATACTTTAAAATCATCATAAAATTAAAATTGATCAAAAATAGTGTTGGGTAATTTTTTCAAAAACTGTTTTAAACACTCTAAAACTAATTTTTACAAATGGAAACAGTAAAACAGCAGCAAAAAGTCTTTCAAAATCGGCTTAAAATACAAATTAAACAAAACAGTGTTGGTTAACTGGCAAAAAAAGAAAGTTAAATCACTTCAAATACTTAAAATCAACTTTAAATTAAAAAACAGTGTTGGAAAACTATTTAAAAAACCAATTTTAAAAAGCTTACAACTACTTCTACGAGAAACTTGTATTAAAAAACACTGTTTGACTCGGGATATTTCCTTAAAAATACCTAAAAAACCAAACAGTGTTGGTTAACTTGCAAAAAATTAAAGTTAAACCACTTTAAATACTTAAATTTGAAATTATATTAAAAAACAGTGTTGGGAAACTATTTAAAAAACCAGTTTTAAAAAGTTTAAAACTACTTCTACGCGAAACTTGTATTAAAAAACACTGTTTGACTCAGGATGTTTCCTTAAAAATACCTTAAAAACAAAACCGTGTTGGTTAACTTGCAAAAAACCAAAGTTAAAACACCATAAATACTTAAAATCAACATTAAATTAAAAAACAGTGTTGGAAAACTATTTAAAAAACCAGTTTTAAAGAGCTTAAAACTACTTCTACGCGAAACTTGTATTAAAAAACACTGTTTGACTCAGGATATTTCCTTAAAAATACCTAAAAAACAAACAGTGTTGGTTAACTTGCAAAAAATCAAAGTTAAGCCACTTTAAATACTTAAATTTGACATTAAATCAAAAAACAGTGTTGGGAAACTATTCAAAAACACAGTTTTAAAGTTAAAAACACTGTTTGACTCCGGAAATTTCCAAAAAACAAAACAGTGTTGGTTAACTGACAGAAAAACTAAAGTTAAACCAATTCAAAAAGCTTATAATCTAAATTAAAAAACCATACAGTGTTGGAAACATCTTTAAACAAGTGTGGGTTAACGAACCCCGCTTCAGTATTAGACAATTGTTAAAAAGAGTTTCAACAAATGGCTCTGAAGAACTATAAAAACCTGTAAAACCAAATTGAATAGAGAATCAACACCCAGACCCAACAACTCCCCACACCACCCAGTGTTGGACAATTGAAAATGCGCACAACTTTTGTACGAAATACCAAGTTCCTATTGCTAAACAGCAAATATAATCACGTCAATCACAAGGACGTGGCCACTTAAACCAAAACAGAGAACATTTTGAAATTGAAACCCAGTGGAAAACTCCAGTGACTATGTCGTCAGATGCCAATTCCTGTGCCAGTTTCTTTGCCCAGGAGCATGCGAATGCCACTTTGTCGCAATATTTTCAGCAATTGAACTCACAGGTGGCTGCCGCGGCGGCTGTGGCCAGTGGCAATAGCAGCGGAAATAGTGATAGTGGCAATGATGGCAGCATGACAGGATCTTCAGCTAATTTGGATAATCATAGGAGCAGTGTGAGCAGCACGGATTCGGGCAAAAGTAGCGGAGGAGGTAATGGAGGAGGAGACGTCAGCAGTACTCCGGCTGCTGTTAATGCCTGGGCCTTGCAGCAGCAGCAACAGCATCAACAACAGCAACAACAACAGCAGCAGCAGCAGCAACAGCATCAGCAACATTTGCAACAGCAGCAACACTTACAACAGCAGCAAGCCCATCAGCAACATGTGCTGCAGCACCAGCAGCAACAGCAACAACAGCAGCAGCAGCAACAACAACAGCAGCACACACATCACGCCCCCCATCCACATCAGCAGCATCCACATGCTCCTCCACACTCTCATCACCCGCTACATTCCCACCAGCAACAACAGCAGCAGCAACATCATCATCAACAACACCAACAACAACAGCAGCAGCAACATCATCATGCCGCCCAGTTAGCCGCCGCTGCTGCTGCCGCTGCCACAAATAACAACACCAACACTCACTCAATCTTTGGCACTGGCAATTTCCACTATAAAACCAACAACTCTTGGACTTTGCCTACATTAAACTACCAGCGTATCTATCAGGAAAATCCCCATTATCAAAGGAACAACTTTATGGAGAGTCAGGGAGCAGCGGCAGCCGCAGTGGCAGCCAATGCAGCAGCAGCAGCAGCAGCCGCTGCCGCTGCAGCTACAGCGGCAGCCAACAGCAACGCCAACAATCCGGCAACAGCAACGGGCGCCAACAATAGCAACAACAACAACAATACCAGTAACAACAACAGCAGTAATAATAATGCAGCAAATTCCACCAGCAACAACAACAACAACAACCAGAGTAATGCCTCCTCTGTGCAACATGTGGCAAGTGCCGTGGCCGCAGCGGTGATTGCCAATGAGCATCAGAATCATTTAAATAGCCTAAAGGCTAGATTTCAGCCAACCAGCTCAGGTGAGAATAGCAAATGAGAAATTACTAAATGAACATTAGAGGGTGCATTTGATGTATGGAAAAC
The DNA here is from genome assembly GCA_037044535.1 of Lordiphosa magnipectinata. Taxonomy (NCBI): domain Eukaryota; kingdom Metazoa; phylum Arthropoda; class Insecta; order Diptera; family Drosophilidae; genus Lordiphosa; species Lordiphosa magnipectinata. Next base: position 71,977 of record JBAMBO010000556.1, read on the forward strand.
TGTAAGATCATTCGTTTGGTTTCTGCGAATTGGATTATCACTCATCCGTACTGTTGCCCCTGCTTACATTTTAAATTTTTAAGTAGTTGGCAAAGAGATTCCTTGACCATTAATTTACATGTTTATACAAAGAATTAAAAGGAGAATTTGGATTTAATCAAGTTTTGGTTTTATAACTGAGATGACAGTAGTTGATTTACGTTTCGAAGATGTTGGAGTTGGTTGTGGAGCACTTGAAGAACATCCATGATTCTTTAGAGTAAATATGGATTTGTGTATTAATCCAGTTGCAATTTGTTTTTGTCTCTTTCGTTGATTTCATTGAAATGTTAATAAGCCTTTTAACTTAGGCCACGCTAGCTTCGTCTGTGCCGAAGTTTTTATACCCTATACCCAAAAAAAAACAAACATTTTTCTTACTAAAACCCATTTTCCGACAGATAAACATCTGATTTCGATCTTTGAATCTTTTTGAAAACATATCAAATTAACAATTGCCGAATTTAAGAGCGATAAAATTTAAAACAAAAAAGTTTTTCTCACTAAGACTCATTTTCCGAACGATCTGTACTATGGCAGCCTTAAGATATACCCATCCGATTTCGACCAAACTTTGCGAATCTATTTAAAAGCATATAAAATTAGTAATCAGCGAGTTTTGGAACGATAACATTAAAAACAAAAAAAATTTCTTACTAAGAACCATTTTCCGACCGATCGGTCCTATGGCAGCTATAAGATATAGTCATCCGATTTTGACCAAAGTGTGCAAATCTGTTTGAAAGCATATAATATTAATAATGGCCGAGTTTAAGGACGCTTTCATTGAAAACAAAAAAGTTTTTCTTACTAAGACCCATTTTTTGACCGATCGGTCCTATGGCAACCATAAGATATAGTCACCCGATGTCGACCAACTTTTTCAAATTAGTTTGAAAGCATTTAATATTAAGAATCACCGATTTTAAGAACGATTTACTTGAAAACAAAAAAGTTTTTTTCACTAAGACCCATTTTCGACCAATCGGTCCTATGGCAGCTATAAGATATAGTCATCCGATTTGGACCAAAATTTGCAAATCTGTTTGAAAGCATATAATATTAATAATAGCCGAGCTTGAGGACGCTAACATTGAAAACAAAAAAGTTTTTCTTACTAAGACCCATTTTTCGACCGATGGTTCCTATGACAGCTATAAGATATAGTCACCCGATTTTGACCAAAATTTGCGAATCTGTTGAAAAGCATATAATATTAATAATGGCCAAGTTTTCTAACGCTAGCATTGAAAACAAAAAAGTTTTTCTTACTAAGACCCGTTTTTCGACCAATGGTTCCTATGACAGCTATAAGATATAGTCACCCGATGTCGACCAACTTTTTCAAATTAGTTTGAAAGCATTTAATATTAAGAATCATCGATCTTAAGAACGATTCACTTGAACACAAAAAAGTTTTTTCACTAAGTCCCATTTTCCGACCGATCGGTCCTATGGCAGCTATAAGATATAGTCAATCGATTTTGATCAAAATTTGCAAATCTGTTGAAAAGCTTATAATATTAATAATGGCCAAGTTTTATGACGCTAACATTGAAAACAGAAAAGTTTTTCTTACTAAGACCCATTTTTCGACCGATGGTTCCTATGACAGCTATAAGATATAGGCATCCGATCCGGTCGGTTCCGACATATTAGCAGCGTGCAGTAACAAAAAAGACTTTGTGCAAAAATCTTACACATCTTACACAAATCTTCGTGGGTTCCCAATTCCCTTGCAACAAGGCTGATTATTTTCTTTTTAATATTGCTCTATAACTGGAGGTATGCGCTTTTGCGCTGTTTTCCTTTGGTTTTCTTAAAATAGTTTTTAAAATTGTATTCCCATTATTCTTTTATTCAATTAGCCTAATACCCACCTAACATTTGGAAGATCATTAGGTGATTCCTCACCTTGGTGAGTCTTTTGCGAGCCCATTTGATGATTAAAAAGAGATTAGTTTCATATACGATTAAAGAAAGACTCGAAAATGACTCATGCATTTGCTCAAAATGTGATTCATTAAAAAACGACTCGAAAAAGATTCGCAAATGACTCGAAAATGAGTCGAAACTGATCAGAAAAACAGGTTAAAAGCGACTCTTCATAAAGAGTCGCAGCTAGGGTACCATTTTCTCGCGACAAAAGTATCATTTATGATCAGAGAACGAGCGCATTTATGACTATTTGAATCAGACAGAGGACTTGAAAAAGACTCGAGTGTGATCAGAAATTTCATAAAATGCTTGCTGGGATGCTTTTGTTTTCAAAACCTCGGATTTTGCCCATGAACTCTGAGCTAAACTATTTTCATACGGGAGTATTCATATTTAGAAGCACTGGAGGTAAATTGATATATGTATAAAAAATAAGAAGTTAAAAAGGTAGAAGTTATAAAATGAATGAACAAATTTTAGCGAGTCTGGTGTTCGATAAATATAAATTGACTGCAGAAGATAATACAGCATTATTACTTACCATGCTTGGTAGTTGGAACTAGATTTAAGATAAGCCTTCTAAACAGCTATTTTTAAATTCTTTTATCCAAGCCTGCCATCCCTTAGAATTCTAAAGATCATTCGTGAAAACAGAAAATGAAGCTCAATTGATCTGGATACTTTCTTACTATTAAGGCGTGTGTTCAGATAAGACTTATATTAAAATATTTAGACCCACTTACTTTTCTAAGCTGTAGCTAAAATTTGGTACAATTTAAAAGTTTTTTGTGCTTTACATTGTAAGGGAGTTGAACTCAGGACCTCGAAGACTATCACACGAACAACCGTCAAATTAGCCCACACGACGCGAAAGACAGCGACAAAATCATAGTAAAGAACAGGGATGCAAAACGGTTCTAAGTCGAACCGGACCAAACCGTAACCGAACCGCAATTTCACATAAGAAACCGAACCGCAAACCGAACCCTTGTCCTTTCGAAAACGCCGAACCTAACCGGATACTATATAGAAAAAACTTTCCGGTTCGGTTCAGTTCATTGACGAGTCTTACCGCTTTTAGCGCTTACCTACGGACAATAATAATTGTAAATTTGGGTATTTAGGTTAAACTAAGTAATGCTGATGAACCCTGCTTATAGACCGAGTTAAACCTTAGCGATGCCGTATCGATGTAGTTTTTAAAGTTGTCTTGTCAACCATTCTAAAACATCTGTCTGTACATATCGTGCTTCCTTTCTTCACCGACAGCATAATATACCTGTCATCAGACTACATTTCTTCTTTGAAAATTTGCCAATGGATTTACATTTCCTCTACGGGACAATATTCTCCATATACTGTACTACATTTAGCGTTTGTAAGGAGCACTTACACAAGGATTTTAAAGACAATCAAATTCAATTTCTAAAGTGTGCGAAAAGTCACATATTTGTTGTTCTCAGTCAGTTCTCAACTCCACAGCTGACAAAGCGGAGGCTGTGCTTTTTACCTGAAGACGAATCCCGAAGGGGTTCGAAATATATTAGAAAACCAAAAATCGTGTTTTATTATTTTATAATGAAGCACGCTAAAAACATTTACCTCAAGCCAGCAATAACCTCCAGTCACCTATTTACTTTAGAAATTATAATATTCCAAACTTGAAAATGGTAAAGGAGATTCATAAAATACATAATAAATTCGGGGTGAACCACTGAACCGAACAGAAACCGCGGTTTAATTAGCTAAGAAAACCATGTAATAAACCGAACCGGCGATTCAAAAACTGTGTGAACCTCTGAACCGAATCATTTCTTATTTTCGAGCGGTTTGCAACCCTGTTAAAGAATGAAGCGCTTAAGAATAGAAAGCTTATCTTAGCAATTAGACACTCTGGGAACAACAAGTCCTGTTGCCTAGCGGAAAGACATTCGATTAGAATGCCGAGGTGGTGGGTTCAAATTCCCGTAAAGCAGGGTTCCCCAAGCAGAGAGCGCGAAAATGTGACTGTGTCTCTCTCTAACACACAGTGATGCATGACTTCGGCAAGTATTCGGTGTGAATTGGCGAGTATGTTCGTGCCCCAGGGGCTATGGCATGGTTTTTATACTCTGTACCAATGGTACACAGAGTATATTAAGTTTGTGCAAAAGTATGTAACAGGGAGAAGGAATCGTTTCCGACCCTATAAAGTATATATATTCTTGATAAGCATCAACAGCCAAGTTGAAATAGCCATGTCCGTCTGTCCGTCCATCCGTCCGTATGAACGAAGAGATCTCAGAGATGGTAAGAGATAGAGGTTTGACATGTATGGGACATATACTTCATATACTTGCAGGTTTATCAAGTTTCAAGTTTCAAGATGAAGTTTAAGGCCATCGCCCACAGTTTTGTAGATAGATGGTTTGCACTCTTTAGATATATTTAGTAATCAAGATTACTTTTATCGACTTGCCGCAGGAATGATAAAGATCGGATGAACTATACTGAAGTTATGACCATAAGAAAGTTCATTACCGCAGCGCTGGCTTGCCAAATGGTCACAGTAGTGGCGTCATCTATTTGTCAGTTTTGAAAATTTCTTAACCAGCATTGTTCAAAGCAAGTAGTGAAGCCATCTATTGGTCAAGTTATGACCAAAAGAAAGTTCGCTGCTGCAGCGAAGCAGCTGGGTCAAAAGCCTGTTATGTTTCTTGACCGGCATTATTTCGGTTAACACTGGGTGTCGCTAATGGCGGGTGACCAGATCGGGGCCGCATAATTTCACATCGATTCGCCGATAGCTTTGTAGTTGGAGGAGTTTGATTTTGTGTTCTTGCCCCAGGTGCTTCCTGCTATGGTCCGAACCTTCTTTATGATTTCTTCAGAATGTTTGGAGAAGTTGAGTAGGGGGTCGAACGTGACACCGAGTATCTTTGGGTGTTTCACTGTCGGGACAATTTGGATATTTATGTGGATATCTAAAGACATCGTGATCTCTTTGGTCCAGTTGCTGAATTGGGTTGTGTATGATTTTGTAGCTGAAATGCTGAGTTTTCTGGTTATGAAGAAGTTGTCGAGACTGGGCGGCAGGTATGAGTTTATTACACACAGAATTCAAGCGCTCTTCTAGTACAAACTAAGTCAGAAAATTTGTAATTTATTTGGCGACCTTTCTAATGTTTAATTAGTGAGTTTAGCTGGCTCTAGGTCCGAAAAAGTTGCTTTTTTTTCACAACTGTAAAATTATCTCACCAAAATGTCATCTAAAATTTTCCACTTTTTGTAATAAAACAAATCGCTGTGGATGGTGAAAAAGTCTAAAAAATATATACTATTTAGACGCCAGAAATATATTATAGCAAATTAATAGAATTTATTGCAGTCCACCCTTGTACCCAGCAATCAAATTGGTTTCAATCTAAAGTATATTTTCCTTCCCTTTCTCTGGGACCTTTCTCTATCTATCTAACTATAACCAAGCAAGCGTCTGTCTGTCTTGCTCATACATTTTGCTGATATCATCAGAGCGTCAAAGCTAAGAATTTTGCGCATTTTCAAGCTCATTGAGTGCAAATGTATGAAAAGCTTGCGGCGCACACGTGAGTGCTGACGTCTGTCTGTTTGGAGAGATACTTGGGGGAATGTGTGCATCTGTATCTGTATCTATATCTGTCCTACCACAATGAGAACTTGGATGAAGCCAAAGTACTCTCATCTCTAATAATATGAATTTGTATGCCCGTGGCTGGGAACCGTGAGCTGGAAAATTGAAATTTAACATTTGAAATATGTGTGTAAAAACTGTTTCATCAAATGTCATTTGAAACGCTTTCGAAAGCGGCAGCGGGGCAGCAGCAGCAGCAGCAGCGGCAGCAAAAAGCTTTCAAATTTCAACTCTTTGAACTAGTTTGGCTGTCAATGGATGGATTTTGTTTTTTTTTTGGCTGTCCTTTGATGACCAACAAATCGCGAACTGACCTCGCCAAATGCATTTGCTTTGATTAGATTTGTGCACAAATTAGGCTGATGAGATTTTTGCATATTAAATGTGGCTTACGTTTTGGCAATATGATTTAACCATTTTCAATTTGTTTCTATCTTTTTTCAGGTAAGCAAATGCGATGTTTTTGGTTTCTAATTTATTTGGTAAGCTTGTTTGTTTATATGTTTAATGTTTGTATGTAACAATTACTAGGGGTGTCGTCGGCGACTCACTCAAAAGCTCACTCAAAACAAAGCTGCTGCCGACGTCAGCTGAGGGAAAACCGCACAGCGGTTGGGGCTTTGCTTCCGCATCTAGTGCAGTCGAAGCGTAGCGAGCGCTACACTTGGCTTTTTTTTTTTTTGTACACAGATACGAAAGAAAGTAAACAAGAGGGAATAAGCGCAAAAAATTCAAAAAACGAGAGCGAGAGAGAGAAACACATTCAAGTTTGGCTTGGGGCTGGCCGTTGGCTGCGCAGTCGCAGTCAGCGTTTCAAGCTGCCTTTGCGTTGTCCGAGTCTGGGCAACGCGCGCGCGTTCACTCAACATTCGCACTGCGGCGGCACCGGTTCGGTTTACGGCTCTTCTCTCGGCCTGCCTCCCCCCAAACACACACACACACACCACACCACACAACGACGAACTTATACCACGGCGCGTGTCTTCGTCTTTAGCGTGGCGCTTTCGAATTCGTGCGAACTTGTGAACTTTCGTTTTTCATTCCACATTTCATGGGCCAAGCACAAAAGGAGTAGCCCCCAAAAAAAAATTCGCCAAATGTGTCCAGTTCTTTGATCTCAACAAAAAAAGTGACAAATGAAGTGTGAAAAAAGGTGACAAATCGACGAGAAAGTCAAATATATAAATTAAAAGTGTTGCTAAATTTTAAAACAATTTTCTTAAAAATAATGAAAATTTATAAAAAATGTTTAAGAATGTTTGAAAATTAATTTTGGCGCTCAAAAGTTTTGAAAGTGCGTGCTTTTATCAGAAAGTGAAGCAGAGACCTTTTTATGTCAGCCTAATTGAGGGAGCGTTTACACTGTTGGACACCTGACCTGATAGATCATAAACTAGTATGCCAGCATTTCTTCATGATTCTACTATGAATCTGACAAGCTATTCACTTTTAAAACCACAAAATGTTCTGCTCGTACTAGACTATTATGTCTCATGCAGGGGCGGTTACAAAGCACTTTTGTTAAATGGCAGCTATACGATATATCCATACGATTTATATAAAATTCGACAAAATTGTGTTATAACAGATAATAGTCATAACTGAATGGCTTGAAGTATGTACCATTGAAAACAAAAAAAGTTTTTCTCACTAGAACTACTTTTTCGAGCGAATGTTCCTATGACAGCTATATGCTATAGTCATCCGATTTGGATTAAACTGGGCAGAATTGTGTGGCAGCTTATAAGATTGATCAATAACAAGTTTGGTAGCGATAACATTGAAAACAAAAAAGTTTTTCCTACTAAGACTTTTTTCAGAACTATCTTTTTTATGGTAGCTATACTATATAATTGTCCGATTTTCATCAAGCTGTGTTGAATTAGGCAAAAGCATAGAAATCTTATATATACGAGGTTTGCGGACGTTGGCATGGAAAGCAAAAAAGTTTTTCTTACTAAAACTAATTTTTCGACCGTTGGTTCCTTTGGCAGCCAAATGCTATAGTTGTCCAATCTGTTTGGTTCCGATAAATGTTCAATGTATTTGTACTTAAAGACTTCTTGCTAAGTTTGGTCACGATAAAACTGAACCTATATCAACTTAGTTCTACATGCTGATCAATAAGTAATATAAATGTGAAAAAAACTATTTCTTAAATCCAAATCGATTAAGTGGTTCTTAGGGTAATCAGCCCTCATAACTCTATTTGAATGGCGACTTGGTTTTTTCATTTAAACTAGAAATTAGTAAGAATTCGTTCATTGATAACACTAGGCAACAAGGTCCAGTATATTGAAGGGTTTATGGTGATTCTAGATGACGAATCTGTTTTCAGAAATGGTCCATCACGTCGAGATTTTTAGTAATTTGAGCTGAAAGTTGCAAAAAGTGCCTATTTTAACACTTTACAGATGCGTTTTGTGGGCAACTTATACTTCTGTTTTGACTTCTTTTTGATATTATAGTAAATTACTATTTCTTAACTTTAAAATAAACTATCCCAAACAATTCTACGATTTTTTTAAGCTAAGATTTACCATTTTGAATACATAGTCTGGATAATAATAAAATAACAAAACTGTCTACTGCACAAAAGTATGCCTTGCAGAAACAGTGCAACCGGCTAGTAAATAGCATAGAATTTCAATGAAAATTTTTAACAAAACCCATTGCATACATTGGGGGCAGCAACAAAATATTTAGTTTTTGTAAACTCTGATAAAATTACTAAAAATGTTATATCTTCATTGGAAAAAATCGTAGAATTGTTTGGGATAGTTTATCTCAAAGTTAATATCAAAGAAAGTCAAACTAAAAGTATAGGTTCTCCACAAAACGCGTCTAAAAAGGGTCAAAATAAGCACTATTTGCATCTTTAGGCTCAAGTTACTAAAAATCTCGACGTGATGGACCATTTCTGAAAACAGTTTCGTGTTTAGCACACGAAAATCATTTAGAATCACCACCAACCCTTCAATATACTGGCAAAAGTCTAATTTTGTTGGATAATTTTGTCCAATTTTTAAACGAGTTAACTTTTTATTTTTTGTTTGTATGTTTTAACGACCTTTGCCGGCTCTAGGTGTCGCTATGTTTGTACATAACTTTAAAACAGGAACACACCACACCACCAAGGATGCTAGTTGACCGAACAGCTGTTTCATTGGTATCTCTACCAAATCATCAGCGGTCTTTGCCTGGTCCACAATCAGAAAACAATTCCCTCCTCATGCCTGCAATGACATAATCGCTTGGGAACTCCATTGCGACTCAACAGCAAAAACAGACACAACGAGCCAGAGCCGCGCTGTATGTGACCTTTCTACGTGTGTGTGTTCCCAATGGTCTTACAACAGAGTTCCCCAGCGATAGCCCCTGGGGCACGAACATACTCGCCAATTCACACCGAATGCTTGCTGAAGTCATGCATCACTGTGTATTAAAGAGAGACGCAGTCACATTTTCGCGCTCTCTACTTGGGGAACCCTGTCTTACAATGTTAGTATGAGAGATTTCCTCTCCATTGCTAACACAGTGACCAATAAGTCTGACTGCAAAATTGCATTCAAACCGGGATTTTTGTTGCTATAAACGAAACTATTTTTAGTTTCAATCAAACACGCCGTGCCGAGGTCATTTAATATTTAACAATATTTTAACGATTTACCCCTATTTTAATTTTAACTGCATTGCCATATCCAGGTTCAATGTTTATTGTTTGAGAGGATTGTATAGATAGATAGATACCACAGTGGAAATTCAAACTCAAAATTGCCTATTTTTATACTCTAGTTTATGGCCGTATATGGACTCGATAATGCGGTGATGTCAAGTGTGGTACCCAGCTATCAGCGGTTTTTCGAAGCATGTTACCATCTCTTAAGCCCGGCACACTTTTATTGGTCAGTCATCTCAATATATTTAAAATCTTACAAAATTCTATCGAGTGGCCTTTTCCATTGATTCCATTTCTCTAAGTTAGACCTGCTATGGGCGGGGTACTAACCGCTTGTCCATTGGCAGGCGGGAATGTTAGTATAACAATTGTGGCTGACTCCCTTCATTTTTGGTGCAATTTTCCAAAATTTTAGCCCTGCACCTTTTGCTTTAACCAGCAACAGATGTTGTAGCTGTCGTGTTGCTAGTATAAATGTGCCCGGGTAAACGCGAACGTTGACGCCCTGATCACAGCAGAAAACTGGGTATGCAGGTGTTGCTCCCTGATGCCTCCAGTTTTATAATTTATTGGTCCCGTTCCCAGGCATTAAAAAAAGTTGAATTTTGTGGCACTGTGTACTTTTAAACTCTTTTCGACACCCTTTAAAAAAATTTAATTAATACCCGAATAAACATGCTATCATTCATAAAAGTCTACTACAGCTTACAAAAGTACTTGGACTTTTTAAATGAAAAGGCTAGCATCACTTTTTTTTGCATTTTAACAAGATAAGTTTTATTTCATTCTCGAAGTTGAAATATGACAAGTTTGTATATAATTTTGAAATGATGTGAAATTATTTGTATTCGGTCAATATATTGGGATTGTAACATAATTTCTAGAATAAACTGACTAAAGTTGTTCTTTTGCACCAAACTTTTTTCAAGCAGAGGGTGTCCGGTTTAGGTTCAGGGTTGTGAGGTTAAAGATTTAAAAGTTTCGGTTTTGGGTCCTTTTCGATGGATCCAAAAAAAAAACCGAACCGGTTCTTTTAGACATTTGTGTTTAACCTTAAATTTTAAAATTTTGATTTAAAGATGAAGATTTAAGAAGAAACCATGTATGACCGCTGCCACTTTTAATCATGATAATTCTTCATAATTTGCGATTCATCGAAGGACATTTTTATTTGTAATTTTCTAAGAGAAGGCCGAAATACTAGACTATAAACGATAACAATAACAATTTTTGAATTTATACTTCGCCAATGATTCAGCCGGATTCTAAGAATGCTTTTGTTTGGCGAGTTCAATGAAAAGGTGTATGGTCTTTCCCTGTTATATAGCAGAAGGGGAAGAAGACTTCGTTCCATTTCATACATGTTCATTCTTGAGCTTAAAAAATGCAGTTCCAGAGTGCCACATATTGCCAGACCAAAACGGAACCACCACCTAAATTACTTTTTGAAAATATGGGGGTCCTTTACTGAATCTCTACAATAACTTCGCATTCCATCTGGACTATCTAAATTGAATTTCTTTTAATCTGTAAAGATAACCTTAACAAATACAAGTATTGTTAAGGAAGAAGTGCTTTAGATCAGGGCTGAAAACCCAAAAAATTTTTCGGAACCTCCGGTTTGCTGGTTTGAACCAAAATTTACCAACGGTTAAGGTTCGAAAATTTGAGGTTCGAGGTTTTTGGGCATTGGTTTTGGTTCGAACATTGGTTCGTTGCATGTTTTTCCAATATATTTAAAATAACAATACAATAGGTATACACTTGACGACGAGATACATTCTAAGTCCGCATTTTGTTTGTAGGGAAGAGGTGTAGGGGGCAGTCGAGGCAGGCAAAGCTTCATGGCAAGCTGGCAATGAAGTTTTTCGATAAGTGTATGTATAAGATGAAAAATTTGTGCCAGTTTTCTCTGATTTAGTGTCTGTTTATGTTCTGTACCAATGGTACACAGAATATTTGTGCAAATGTATGTAACCGTCAGAACAAAGCATCTCTGACCAGATTAAGTGTATACATATATGCACTTTCACATGTGCAATGTATATCATAGTCTGGTTTGACCGACTTTCCGAATTTCTAATTGTCGACTCTGCTGTTACAGAGAAGGGTACCCAAATAAATTTTAATGTGCATAATTGGGTTCGGAACGGGTTCGGGTTCATCTATTTTCGTCCTCGAGGTTCGGTTCAGGGTTTGGTTCACAGTAAAAACCAAGCCGGAATTCCGGGTTCGAAATGGTTCGGTTCAAAACCGGTTTGCAGCCCTGCTTTAGATTGCTATTTTGTTATGACTATGCCATCATGCCTTTTTCTTTATACGTTAAATGTAACCTTAATTTTCTGGCAATTACAGCTGATGTTTTTCTAGAACTTTAGAAAATGTGTCGTAAAACGCCGAGCTTTACCAGCAATGCGTTAAAATTGATTTCAGCTGTGGCCTATCACTCTTTATTATTTACTTTGATAAACGTTTTTTTTGTAAACTAGCTAAGTTTGAGGAGCATTTAAAGACAAATTCGATATATATGAAAAACACCTTAGATGGCGCCACCAGTGTTTTGGGAACAGAGTTTCCTCTTAATCAGTTCTTATATAGTATAAAAATGTCCCATCCAGTTATTGTATAGTCTATGTTCTGTCAATACGTCGCTAGGTGGCGTTTGGTATTGCTGCTTTAAAAACTTAAAAACGTCAAATTTAAACTTCAAATTCACAAAAATAGTTTCCAAAGATTTTTAAACAATTAATATATAAAATAAAACTATAAAAACTACCCACCACCTGTTTGAATAATTCAAATTTCCCCAAGCTAATTCCACAAATTAATTAAAATTAAACATTTAGAGAGAGAAAAAAAGTGTTATAAATCAAATTTAAAATAACTTAAACAATTCCACTTTAATTAGCAAAACTTTTATGGGGGCTAATAAAATGATGTATTTCAAATAGAAATCATTCAGAAAGCAAACATAAAAACTATTTCCCCCCCACACAACACACACACACAAAACAAACTGCGACAAATAGCGCAAAGCAAATTTTGTGTTGTGTTGCTTCTGCTAATTCAAGGTCAAACTTTTCTCATTCAAAAAACGTTGAGCGGCAAAACGAGAACCCCTTAACACACAATCATCAGCCTCAGCCCAGACCCAGACCCAGTCCCAACAACAGCAGCAGCAACAAGCTAGCGCAAATAGTTGACAACAGAGAAGCAAAAAAAAAAAAAGTAGTAATAATAGCAAAAAGCAAACAAAACAAAACAGTGTAGAAAGAACAGCAAAACAGAAGAGAATATTTTTTGCACTCTCTCAAAGCTGTCGCTTGTTGCTGTTGTTGTTGGGTGATCACGCGTGCAATAGAGAGCTTTTTTTATATTTTACTCAATTTCAATTTGTTATTAATTAATCAGAAGTCAGCAGCGGCTATGATGAAGAGCTAAAGGAAAATCATTTTAGTTTTGGCACAAACTTTTTAAACAAAAACTTCAAATTTTGTGGATCTCTGCCATGAGAATGGACTATCAAATGCCGCCGCCAGCATTGGCGTTGCAGCAACAACAACAACAACAACAACAACAACAGCAGCAGCAGCATGGCCTGCATCAACAACAAAATCAAATGCAATTAATGCAAAATGTACAACAGCAGCAGCAACATCAGTTGCTGGGCAACATGTCGCAAACCGCCTCATTGCCGCCCTTGAGTAGTTTACCCCTGCAGGTGGTGCACAATTTACCCCATTTGCTGGGCAATAATAATATCTGCAACAACAATAACAACAACAGCAATCAGCAAAATTTGCTACGCAATTCAATGCAACAACAACAGCAACAACAACAACAACAGCAGCAGCAACAACATCAGCAACAGTTGCTAGTGGGTAATAGCAACAATGTGTCCAATGGCACACAATTGTTGCAACATCATTTGCAACATTTGGCACATGTGAATGTCAATGCTGTCGCTGCGGTGGCCGCAGTGGCGGCCAACAACCTGCAGCACAACAGCAACAACAACAGCAATGGTGGTGCGAGCAACAACAACAACAACAACAACACCATACTGAATCACAACAATCTCAATATCATCATCAATAATCACACCTCCAGCAACAACAGTAATAACAACAACAACAACAACAACAATCCAGCCGTACCAAATGCAAATCTCACGGCAGCAACAGCTGTCACACCCTCGGTAAACACCGCCTCCACAGTGGCCCAACAACAACAGGCCCAAGAGAATAGTTTGGTCAACAGTTTAGTGGGTGTTATTAACAATAATACGACTACAAATAATAATAATAATAATAATAATAATAATAATAATAGTGTTAGCAACAATAATAATAATAATAATAACAACAATGGCGGAAGTGGAGGATCAGCCGCAGGTGATGACAACAACCGCTGGACACAGTTCCAGGTGCAACAATTATGGAAACAACATGCCAACTATCTAAATGGTAGGAACAAATGAATTCAATTTACTTAAATCACTTTGAAATTTATAACAAAATTTTATAAAATATTTACTTTATGTGTAATTTGGCAAAATGGTTAAATATTTGTCATTTGTATATTTGTGAAATATTTTTGAAAATGGAAAGTCGAAAAGTTTAACATTTTCGTACCATTTGCTGATCGAAACCCTTTTTGTATAGCCTCTTATATGAGTGCATATGCGCACACCGCGCATTCGTTGTTGTTTTGCGCATAGCACAAGCCAAACTAAACTATGTTTTCTCTCTTCTCTTTCGAATTCAACAACATATATGTATGAAGTCAAAGAAAAAAACAAGCTGATCGTGCTTGATATCAAGCAGTTTTGATGTCAAAAGTATGGTAAGATGGAAGATTCTGAGATCCAAGCCAAAAATACTGAAATCGAGCATGACATTTTGAGATTGAAAGTGAGATTGAAGATCTTCTTGCTTGTAAGCATGAAAAGTATTGATTTCAAGCAAAGATCTTCTTGACTTTAAGTAGAATATACTGATATGGGAGGAGACACGACCGACCGAACACCATTACCATCTACTTTTTTCTAAACTGAGATTGATTTTGAGTTACCATCAAATATTATTTCTAGTACTTACTTTACTGGGGAGGACTTGAACTCGGGACGAACGGCGCTTTAGCTCAGTCGACTATCAGACATAAGCAAGACCTGGCTTCAGAATCATACTTACGAATGTAATCAGTTGGCACTTTGCCCCTCAGCGAGCAACAAGGGCCGTATGGTCGAGTGTACAAGACATTCGCATAGAAAAAACGTCGAAATCCTGGGATCAAGTCCCCGTAGGAGCATAGTTTTTTTCTATTTAATATGATTTTTCTTATTTGAGCTGTTTTATACAATCCTCTAATCCGGTTTTGATGTGAAACATCATTAATTTCGGTACGGAAGATTTAAGTAGGAGTCAATTTTGATTTCAGAGTCACGTGACGAGTGACGTCATGCATATTTCGTGTTGTTGTTTTGTGACAAACACACACACACACAGCAGGGTGGACAGAGTGGGTGAAAAGGGTTGGGAAAGAGGGGGAAAGAGTGTGGAAAGAGGGGGGAAGATTGTGGAAAGAGGGGGCAAATAAGGGGGAAAGAGTGTGGAAAGAGGAGGAAAAGACGGGGAAGAGAGAGTGTGGGAACAGTGTGAGTAGAGTTTGGGAACAGTGCTGGAACCTTGGTGAAGGAGTGTGGGAACAGTGTTGGAACCGTGGGGAAGAGGTGTGGGAACAGTGTGGGAACCGTAGTGGAAGAGTGTGGGAGCAGTGTGGGATTCGTGGTGGAAGTGTGTGGGAATAGTGTGGGAACATTGTGCCCAGTCAACATTTTAAGAAATTTCTGATCACATTCGAGTCTTTTTCGAGTAAGTAAAAGTAAAATTGACTCAAACAGCACCTCCAGGAGGGCCAGGGCCAAGCTTCTCTTAATCTCATGGCGTGTGTGCTTATAATTTTTCGCACAAGAGAAAGGGACCTACAGTTTAACGCCGAATCCGAGCGGCAATAGTTAGAGAATTTTCGCTTTTTCATGGCTAGTTACTTCACAGCTGGCGCCAATAGCTGGTGAAGGTGATCGGGTGTGTAAAAGCATTTTTCTAAAGAAAGAAAAAACTTTTTCTATTAGATGGTCCGAGGCGGGATCGAACCCACAACCTCCCGCACCAGCAGCCACACATACAACCGGTACGCCACGCCCGAGTCCGCTGTCTGCTTAAAATAGGCCTAAATGCGATCGGTTTTTGATCACAAATTATACTTTTGTCGGAAGAAAATGGTACCCTAGCCGATACTCCTCATTAAGAGTCTTTTATACCCCGTTTTTCTGAACACTTTCGACTCATTTTCGAGTCATTTTGTTAGACGTTTTTTAATGAATCACATTTTGAGGAAAGGCATGAGTCATTTTCGAGTCGCACATGAAATAAATCTCTGATTAAACATTAAAAGGGCTTGAAAAATAATCATTAAGGTGATTCTTGTTAAAACGATCTTCCAAATGTTAGTTGGGTGGGAACAGTAGGGGGAAAAATGGGAAAACAGTGGTGAAAGAGGGAGGAGAGAGCGTTTGAAATTATTTCCAATTTATATGAGAAGAGCTACAAGGAAATGAAAGAACACAGCCGCAAGTGACAACAAGAGTTGATGCTTCTATTCCCTGTTAGTTTTCTTTTTTTGAAAGAGAGTCCATTGCTGATTTAGATACCATTGAGAAAGCTTGGGATTTGGAAATTAAGCCCTTAAATTTAGCATTATGTTTCACATTAAAGCCGCGTGAGTGTTGACGACACTCACACCTTTTTTTTTGCTCCCAGCCTAGACTAGAACTTATCGTTCCGCTGTTGACCCGCTTTGACTAGTAGAAGACAAAGGACACTTGGTCAACCTGTGGGAAACAATCAAGCTTAAGTTTATTCTCACAAATTTTTTGTTTGTCAATAACACACTTCCCTCGCCCAAAAGTTCGAAGTCGAGATCAATTGCCTTCTCGAATTCGAGCAGTTTTCGGCTTAATCAAGAAGAAAAAATCTAAATTGAAGCCTATTTCAGTCTTCGCGTTAGATTTCTCTGGGTGTGCGTCTTCTTTAGCTTAGATTTTGTTGCTGGCGACGAATGATTTCGTGTGCATCAGGCAGCCACTAGCAAACACACACACAAATTTCATGTGTTTTTTGTGGCTGTTCTACAAATATTTTCTTCATAAGTATTGGTGTCTACGCCGCCGTAAGCTGCCTCTGCATAAGAGTGTTGCTTGCACGCAGCCATCAACTGCTCGTCTCAAGCTCTTTGATCTTTTTGAACCCAAATGTCGTATTTTCGAGTGTGTCCCAGAAATCTCTTGAGGTTTTCTTATAAACGTTAGCATTTCATATTCAAGCTGATTGCCTTTATATGTATAGGGGCACAAATATGCCGGGCTATTAGATAAGATGACGAAAGTTGAGCGTTTTGAAGTCAAGTTGATTTAATGTGTACGGTTTCCCTTCCATATGATGTAGTAGCCGGTCTTATTTTTCTCACTTTATAAATAAAGTGGTCCAAGTTTAGTTCAAAGTGCAATCGTTTATACGAAAATCTGTAGAGATTTCCAGGACACCCCTGATTGTTCTATATCTATGTGATATTTGATTAGTCAAGCCAGATTAGAAAGCCATTTGTAAAATTTCCTACTAACAACTCTTTAAAAAGTCATTAGCTGCACGAAATTCTGACAATTCTGACATGACTTTGTGTTTACGTTTGTACAAATCTAAAATGAATCATCATAATTTGTGCCCATAAAGAAAAGTTCAGTTAAAACAAGCCTTGCCTTATTTGTATTTTCAAGTAAACATTTTGGATACCAAGTTAAAAAAGTTAAACTTTGCTTTTTAGAGTGAAAAGAACAAAAGTCACAAGTTGGGTTGAGACATTTCACTTCAATGTTTCTAAATATTTTTCACCCCTCGTGCCATAAGAGCTACAAGAAGCAAAAGTCAGTTAAGCTCATGTCCCACAGTCAAATAAATTGACCAAATTTTGATAAAAATGCGGCTAAACAGGCCAAATTAGGAAACTTTTCGGCTATCTTTGATCAAATTATTTGCATATGGAACCATAGTTTTAGTTTTAAGTCCTACAAAATCAGCAAACATGAATATTTTGCCAAATTTTCATCAATGGGAGCATTAAAAGACAGTCAAAGACAGTCATGTTTTCAGAGCCAGCCCTGTCGAGTCTTTAGTGATTTCAGTATCACCCCTTAACACTTGAATATTGATGAAAACAAGTAACCAAAATCAACATACTGAAAAGAGACTTTGGCCTTGAATAAAATACACCTATGAATAGGAAAAACAAGTGAAAAAGTCGGTCAAGTCCGACTGTACTGCAGCAGCGCTGCTGAACAATAGATGGCGCCAATACTTGCATTGAACAATGAGGGATTTTCAAAACTGACCAATAGATGACGCCACTACTGCCAGTTCGGGAGTAGTAACTTTCTTTTGGTCATAACTTGAGTATTGCTCATCCAATCTTTATCATTTCTTTGGCAAATAATAGATAATTTTGATTATTAAATATCTCTAGAAGGTACGAAACATCTAGCTACAAAACTATGGGAGATATGACGCTTTTACCAAATTACGGGATCGGAAGGGGGCGTGGCAAAAATTGAAAATAAACTTGATCTGCCTGCAAGTAAAAGTAGTATATTTCCCATACATGTCAAACGACTGGCTCGTCGATTGCTATGACATAAGAGGTACAGGTTCCTACATTCCTCACTTATTGTTAGGCCGAGAGACTTAATCTCTTTCCTTACTTTTCTTACTCTTCTGGGACTTGCTAATAGTTCAAAATTTGTGGCATGGATTGGGGAAACCCAGATAAAACCCAATCAAACTATATCTCGTCTTCTTCTTAATTGTCCAGATCTCCGGTTTCAAAACCCTTGTCGATATCATTTTAAGATGGCGGTAATTGTTTACTTTGAGGTAACTAGCTTCTAAAATTCTGAAACTAATTTTTCTCGAAAGAATCACGCGATTTTGAAAAAAAAAAATTTCGCTAATTTTTCAAGAACAATTGCATGTTCAACGTTTGCGTCAGAGAAATGAATGTCTTCATTAATTACTTTCTCAAACTTGGGGTTATACATACGCCCATAGGACAAGAATATTTCGTGGATTCTTTGAAGATGCGAGGGATACTTCTTATGGAACTGAAATTTGGCAAGATAACCAAGATAGTGGTCCTTTCCCCGACCAAAGCGAAGAATGTTTTCTTTAAGGTCCTTTAAGGTTAAGGCGTCCGGACTCAATGGCAGGAATTCCGTCAATGACAAACGGCAATCGGTACAGCACATTTTCGCAAAGATAACATTCAAAGTGAAGAAATCGACAAATGAATTTATTTCTGCGATAAATATTGACATATATTGTAAAAGAATATGTGATCGATCATATATTTATATGGGCAAAAACGCAAACTTTGAAATTCAATTGCAAGAGAACCATAGTCGATCGCCAATTATTTTCTGCACGTAAATTCTTCATAATTCGCTGTCCATCGAGGAAAAGAATACCAAGATGGTTGACGTTTCGTACCATCGGACAGCTTGGCTATGTTGCCATCCCTTTCCGTGACCTCATATTCCGTTGTGTCGAAGTTCGGAGTGAGTTTGTGTGTGAACACTGTGGTACTTTCCTTTGCCCATCTTCTTTTATAAGCGATCAGCTAGCTTCGCTCTTTGTTTGTTGATCAAATCTTGATCCCTTTCTACTGAATTCGAATACTCTCCCACCACGTACTGACTTTCTGGAATCTTATCCCGAATCAACCGGTAGAACATTAGTTCTGTTGCTATATCCCTGCAAGCTTCGACTGCTTCCTCTGCTTCACGATCCATTAATGGCCACCACACCTTTATACTCAATCTCCGTTTCTCCCATCCTCGTCTCCAATGTAACACACAATAGTTTTACGGAAATTTCGCTCGAGATATACAAATCAACTGGCTCGTCGATTGCTATGACATTACAGCAGAGATGGGCATGCACACATATCGTCACACTTTTCACACGCATACAAGCACAATTTGCGTGCGCCGCATTCGTGTTCTATAAATAGCTTTCAATGCTTATAGCGTACGTGTGATTTTGTGCAGAGGTCCTATGCACACGCTGCCTCGTGTGCATTGGAACGTCGCGATGCGCCCATCTCTGCATTACAGGTACAGACTCCTACAACAATTATAAAGCTACTTTGATTAGTTGACTATCAAAATATTACAACAACAAGTAGCCGTTACATATTGAGGTTCGTTAGGTTCGTAAGTTCAGTAGTCCCAAAATACTTGAACCAAATCGCTTCTAGAGGGTTCGGTACTGTACGGTCTTTCAGCCCTGTCCAAATCCAACTTGAAACCCTGAATTGTTATATCTTACCAAACTGCAAACACATTCATCAAAGATTAAATCTTCTTCATTACCAGTTGTGCCTTTCTATAGCAACTGGCTTGGTTAAGCAGACGTAATAAAGTCAGCTTTAAGTGAAGTTTAAAAGTTTTTTGAAACTATAATTTTCATTTCTTGCTGTTGATTCTGTTGTAGTTAATTTTTAAATCAAATTGTGTGTTTTAGTTAGCTTTAACCTTGCCTAACATTTCATTTCCTTGTGTGGTCTGTTATTTTTCCACCCACATTGCAACAAATTGATTGCATGCTCGACTAATTATCTATCGCCCCCTCCAACAAACCCCTTAAATTCTGACAACATGACCCTGAGATGTAGTGTCAAAGTCAGCTTACATCGATCAGCATGTGTCCAACACATTTTGCAGTAGGGGTTAGTTTTATGTGTGTGGGGTGAAAGAAGGCCGGCCCCCCCCCCCAAGTGTAAGGATTCATTTCCGCGTGGGGTAGGTTAAACTCAACTTAACTTTCAAACCTTTCGGACTTTTGCTCCGGCATTTTCACAATCACTTTTGCTTTCAACTTCTTCAACTTCTTCTTCCTCCACCGGCTAGGGCCAAAAGCTAAAGCCACAGTCGACGGCGGGCGACTTGCGACAACTTTCGTTTCATTTCTTACCATCGGCGGGCTGGCCCGAGGTCTGAGGTGCTCACAAAAATCAACCAACTTTTGTTTTTATTATTAAAGAAATGTACAAAAAAAAAGTGCGCTGGTCCAGCCAGCGCTGCGATTGGCCTTTTGTTGTTATCAGCCAGCCAAATGATAAACAATAAAAGGGCAATTTTGCTACTCGACTCCCTCTCTCGGCCAGTTGACATTAAGGCATAATTTATTTATATGTGTCCAACAACAATATCAAATTCAAGCCGAAATTCATGAAATGCGTTTTTACTTTCATTGAGCATTGAGCCAGCGTCGCGATCGTCGTCGTCGTCGTCGTCGTCAGCTGCTCTGCCAGCAGCTTAGCAACATCAGAAAACTGAACTTTCACTTTTTCGGCAGTTTTTAAATTCATTTCTTTCTTTATTTTTTTGATATTTCTTGTGGTTTTATTTTTTTTTTGGCTATTTGAAGAAGAGTTTCAGAGTGAGAAATAAATTTATTTTATCTGCAACACCAAAAAAATAACCAAATTAATGTACAATTTTTGAAAGTTAAGGGCTGGACAAATTTTTGGTTAATTTTGTGATCATTTTAGGGATTTGGTTTTGGTTTCGAATATTTGCATAAATCTGTATTGAATTTGACAAATTTGTTGATGGCTTTTTAGAAGGAAGTGACATCATTTTTAGATATCTGATTGATTTCTCTCTTAACTAAAATGGGATTTGCTTATTTGAAGTTTTGTGTTTCTTACCAAATGGATACCAAATGCAGTTCTAGAGGACCCAAAAAAAGACTTGCAGAAATCCAGAAAATTAGCTAATATATTTGTGTTTCTAATATAGAGTAGCTGGTTACCAAATGCAGTTCTAGAGGACCCAAAAAAAACTTGCAGAAATCCAAAAAATTAGCTAATATATTTGCAGATTAAGCTTAATGCGGCTGAAAGATGAACTGATGGCTGTCCATGATATTTTAGTATGTCAGCAAGCCGAAATAAGCAAACATGCTGGATTAATACCTCAAAGCTGAGCTTACAACTGAATTCTGGATATCAAACCAGTGCTTGTTGTCCACACTTGCATGAACGGAGCGTGGTTATTTGTCTAGATTAGCTTTAAGCTCTGCCGTCAGTTCATCTTTCAGTTCCATGTGTGCGCGCGACCTTATACCTGACTGAAACGCCTAAAGTAAAGCAGAGAAGGTAGGATGTCACTGAAAGATAGAGTAGATCAAGTGAGTTGAGATCAATTTTCAGTAGTGATATAATGATTACACCTTTAGAAGAGGGAGAGGACAGAGAAATATGCCTGTCTCTCTCTGATACTCAGTGATGCAGGGCTTTGCCAAGCATACAGTGTGAGTTTTCAAGTCACTTTGGCCCCCAATGGCTATGGCCACCTGTTGAAAATAGAAATTGACGTAAACTCAAGATAAATTTTCTTGTTTCAAAAGCAATTTCAGCTTAACCGTTCAGTAAATTATAAGCAGCAGCATATAGCCATCATTCACAGCTACATTCTCGACCACATTCACTGAATGTTCAAAATGTAAACATTTATTTTGAGTTTTTAGCGTTAAATATCATATTCAAAAGTGATAACCTAAACCATAAACATGTCTTCTTTTGTAATAATATAAAATATATATAGCAAGGTGTGTGACAAGGATTAGGCTGGGCTTCATTTCTCCCATTATACCAACGCAAATCTTTCTTACTTGTTAATTGCATGGGCGGGAGTGGGCGTGGCAAAAATTTGAAACCAACTTGATCTGCTTGCAGACAATAGGAGTCTACATTTCAAATTTGCTTAGCTATTTTAAGATATTTTGTTTTAGTCGTTCTCATTTGAGTTGCTCAGTGTAAAAAGCTCATAAAACTTTCTGATAATTTGGACAGATGAGGTTTTTTGACAGTAAACTGAGGTATTTTCCAGCCATATCATTTCGTATGTACCAAAAAGTGGTTAAAATAGTCATAATCCTTTGGAGATATGTAATTTCTAATAAAGCCAAAGTCATTAAAGAACGCCCTTCCTATGTTATATTCATGTCAAACAAAGCAAGTATAGAAAACCATGTTTTTAATATCAAGTCAGGGCTCATGTCAAGACCAAGCCCAGCTGAACGGTGGGCTACTGTGGTTCAGTGAAACAGATTGCAGCTAAAGACGTCAACCACTAGGATGGTTTGATAGCAAATAAAGCAAATGCTTTCCCCTTTTTGACTTGTCTGCAAAATACTTAACTTAATAACTAGCCAAAATTCATTAAGCTAACATTTTAGCCAACCAAAAATTTACAGAAATTGCATTTTGCTGCTTAGGCTGGGATGACACATTCAATTTCTAGACACGACTTATTCTTGAGCGAAACCGACGAATTCGCCGCATACTTTAAAAAGTTATCAAAGAAAATCTCCAAAACCCGAAAAAATGTTATAAATCTAGTATTTTGCGTAATTTTTTTGGTATTTTGAAATGCCAGGGTCACACTCAATGCACGTAACAGCTAGTTTTAATGGCCTTTTTGACACTGTCAGAAACGGTTGCTTCTTCTGGGACTCATCATTAGTTGATTATAAGAATAATCAACAAATATATCTTTTCTGGACATCCGCTACTGACAACATTCTGAATATGTGGGTTCTGCATTCTTCATTGGCCGAATTTTCAAATGTTTAACTTGTGAACATAATATTTATTTTTTCAAACAACTTTCTTTTGTTGTACCAGTACAACTTGCGAATCCCCTCATACTGAAAAAATGGCTTGCTATGCTCTCCCAGTCTTGGGCATTATATTGTGCTTGAGATCTTTGACTGTTGGACCCTAACATGCAACTGCAAACTATATTGAGATTCACCTAATATGAGTGAGACTGTCATCCGTAGGCGCGATTCGAACTCATTCTTTAAGATGTTTGTGGCAATGCAATATGCCTTGTATATTTAATTCAAATATATCGTCTGCTTCTCTTTAAAGAAAACTTATTTTTCTCTTCTTTCACGATTTCGTTTAGAGTAATGAAATAATTATCATATTTTATAATCCATTCAATATCAACCGAGTTGTTACAAATATTGAATCTAGTAGAATCAATTCTGCCTACTGCAATGCCTCTGTCACTCATCAACAATATTGTGAGGCGAATTCAATAACTCTTTGTCTCGCTCACACCAACGACGTTTCCCCATTATCAAAAAAATTGTGACAATAATGGTTCGTAAAAATTGAATGTGTCATCCCAGCCTTAGGATGCAATGACAAACTTTACTTCAGTTCAACTCAATATTGAAACTAGCCAATTGAACTATTTTAAGCCTGTTCAGGTTCGGCACGGACACACAAAAAACCTAGAGATTCTGAATCCAGAGTGATTTGTGGTTCAGCTTTCCAAGGTACTTAAGTTAATAGTCGTGTCTTCAAGTTGTTAATTTGTCATTGTTTTACTTTAGCTGGGTAAATAAGCCGCTTCCTTGTCAATGAACAAAAAGACATTTCGCTACAAATTCACCAAAAATTAAAGGGATCTAAGAATGTGTTGAACCAAAACCTGAGAAAACGGTCCGCAAACCAAAGCTTAGATTTATTAATGAAACCGAACCTTGAGCAGAATTTTTAGTGACAGCAGACAGCGCAACAAGTGCAGTGTGTGCGATCAAAATTGTGTTAAAAACCATTTTGCAGCATTTTTAGAGGTCCATATCCATGATTTCTTTTGTAAATTATTAAAACTGAAGTAAAATTGAGCTGGAAATAAATCAAAAACAGCTGTCATATTTTATCCTTTGATCATAATTGTATAGTTTATTCAGTGCGGCAGTAAATAAACTACTAAATCTTTGACTAATCCCTTAAACCGAATTGTGACTATTTTAGTGACCTCTTTGAAAATAAATCAAAGATATTTTAGCAGGCTCCAGGTCAATGGGTAATATTTGTTCATAACTTTGAAAACAAGAAACACACACACACCATAAAAGAGGCTGGTCGACTTCACAGCTGTTTCCAGAACCTACCGATTCTTTCATCAGCAGTCTTTGTCTATCTACTTTTGGAAAATGCCACGTTAAACAAAACCTGAGCGATCAGAATAGTACTGTCCCTATCTACTATCTAGGGAAACCACAGCCAAGGGAACGGGCTTGGAATAACTAGCGGAGAAAGAAAACCCTTTTGTGCTTGACTCTAATCTGTC
This sequence comes from Lordiphosa magnipectinata, assembly GCA_037044535.1. Lineage (NCBI taxonomy): Eukaryota > Metazoa > Arthropoda > Insecta > Diptera > Drosophilidae > Lordiphosa > Lordiphosa magnipectinata. The sequence goes on from JBAMBO010000556.1 coordinate 96,547, forward strand.
AGTGTAAGGAGACATAAAAGGTGTAGAATAAGTGGGAGATATTAGGCCTCAGTTTGGTATCGACAATGAAATACCACTACTCTTATTGTTTCCTTACTTACTTGATTAAATGGAACGTGTATCATTCCTTAGCCATTGGGTTTTGATGAAAGCTTCTTGATCAAAGTATTACAAGTTTGTTATATAATCGCAAACAATTTTCTTTAAGGAGAGAATGTATTTATGCATACAATTACTCAGGTATGATCCAATTCTAGGACATTGCCGGGTAGGTAGTTTGACTGGGGCGGTACATCTCTTAAATAATAACGGAAATGTTCCAAGGACAGCTCGTTGCAGACACAAACCACACATAGAGCAATAGGTCAAGTGCTGACTTGATCTTGGTGTAAGCAAAAGCTCGGCCCATCGATCCTTTTGGTTTAAAGAGTTTTTAACAAGAGGTGTCAGAAAAGTTACCATAGGCATAACTGACTTGTGGCGGCCAAGTGTTCATAGCGACGTTGCTTTTTGATCCTCCGATATTGGCTCTTCCTACCATAAAATGTTATTAAATTTCAAGAAAATGGATTCGATATTTGAAACGGTTTAAAATAAGTAAGATTCAGCCTTTGTTTTTTCTTCTTTCACACATTACCAAACCAATCAACATTCACAATTCTGCTTCCCTTAAAACCTTGACTCATCTTTCCACCGCCATTCAACGTTGTGCGTGTAATACGAAGCTTCTCTTCTATCCATTGATTTCCTTCCTTTCGTGCTTTTAGCCAAAATGTGTTATCACACCTCTTGACTCTTGGCTCTAGTTGTGAATAAATAATGTGAGGTGGGGGCTGGCGCATGTGCTTGAAAAACATGACAAATGACGACGACTCCCAGAGAGACGACACACAAGATCACACACTCACCCAGATAGGCGGCCTGCCAAAATGCAACGTATTACAGTTACTTCAATCAAAGCGGACGCGTATTGCTGGCCAATTTGGCCCAGGCGGGTAATGGACACACACCAAGCCAAGATGTTGCGCAATCGCCGCCAAAGCCAAAGCGCAGGCGAAACGTGCGAAATGCGACTGCGGCGTTGTCGTCGTTTAGTGGCTGAGTGAGAAACTCAAAGCCAGTGAAAGTGGTCGCTTGTTTAATTGTTACTCTGTTTCACACGTCGTCGTCGTCGACATCGTTGAAAAAGACCAGAAGGCCGACTTTTTGATTGAATTTCGGTGTTTTGATTACGCCTCCTGGGGCGGGTGGCGAGAGAGGGGTTTTCGCGTGGCTATATCATATTTAGGTTTCGGTGTCTGAGCAAACATTCGTGTGTTTGTCTTATGGCATGCGACCATATTTTTTTATTTAATAGAGAGCCAGCGATATATGATTAACATTTGCTTCCTGATTTTTGCTAATTAAATTTAATAGCTGCACAGCGGCATTTCTCCGCTCTCAGCCACAAAATGGGGCTACTATGTTACCATGGCTGTGTGTGTGTGTGTGTGTGTGTGTGTTTATGTAGAGCAGGCGTGTCTCTGTCTGCCTGATGTTTTCACTTTCGCTTCGACAGTTTTCCACACTCAGGGCCAATTAAACTATTGCAAAATATTTCTCAACTCACTTGCGGTAGTTTTTTGGCACAATTTTCTATTAATTTCGTAATCAAAAGAAAGCGAAACTACTGTTAGGGAAATTAGTTTTATGACGGGTAGACGGTAGACCAAGAGATGCATTAAGATTGGCCACAAGATATTGAGGAAAAACTTTCAAACATTTTAAAATTTGATGCTCAAATTACAAATAATAATTATACATATTTAATGGGTTTTTAAAAACGCAAATACTTAAAAAGTGAGTGTTACCTTGAACAGCACTCAACATTTCCTGATGTGCTAGGGGTTTGGGTTTCGATCTCCTCATTTATAGATTTAGAGAAGCCTCAAATATTCACTCTGAAATGAAAAGAATGTATGAGAAACTTATAATAGTTTAGTTTAGTTCTTGAACATATATATCGTCTCCGAAACTAATCTCAGAACCCAACTCTGTTTTCAATGATCCACAGTACCCTTACCTAAGCAGGTTTATTTAGAAAATTTGTTTGCTTTGTATTAAGCTTTCAAAGACCCTCAACTATATGAAATTGACAGAACCCAGATGTCTTAAAAAGTGTTACCATTGAGTTTTTAGCTTCAATTTCAGTAAGTCCTATTTTTAAATTAAATGGAACCGGTTTGAGAACTCTCAGATCACGAACCTTAAAACAAAGTCGTGTTAGTTACATTACTTATTACTTACTCCAGAACGGCTGAACGGATTTTAAGATCTTTGATATGTTGGATATGTGTATGGAACAGAAAATCTCAGGCTGAAATTTGTATAAGTTTAAATTTCAAGTCTTTATTCGGCCAAGTCGACCGTTTAAATAGAGAGTTTGACTAGGGCTTGAACTGCGAAAAGCAACAACGTCTGCTGATGAGTGAATTGTGGTTAATTCCGAAACAGCCTGTCCAGACTTACCAATTGCTATTCCGAAATGTTGTGAGTTATCTCTGTTTAAAAATGGTATTGATTTGTATTAAATTATAATCAATTCTGATCTTTGAGCCAGCACAAACAAAAACTTTGACTAACTCGCAAAAATGAAAAAAAATGTTTGGTAAAAAAAATTGTTTAATTTTAAAAATTGTATAATTAGTTTTGATAATTCTAAAGACGGGTAAATAGACGGATGGTAAATAGCAATAGTTCTAAAAAAAAGGCAATTTTATATTATGAATATGGGTAGATGGTACGGCTAGATAGATGGTAAAGATAGAAAGTTCCACAAAATTGAATAATTTTCTAAATTTTAAATTGAGTTTAGATTGTCAAGAAGATTTGATGAATTGCAACTGTAATGTAAGCTTTACTTTTTCGTTTTGTTTTCAAAATGCTAAATGGAGCGAATCAACGCGAGGCGTCACTGCTAGTATCACATAAAATGGACAAAACCCACTTACAAGAACTTAATAATAACTAGACTCGCTAATTTATAGATCACAAATCAAAGTAAAGATTTTTACATTGTGCCTTAAAAACACAGAATTAGCTAAGATTAGATTGAAGATGTTAACGATTTTGAAATAAGGTCCGGTTAGTGGATCAAACATTTAGAAGGTTTGCTGTAGGGTTCGTTTTGACCGGTCTGCTGCCTTGATTCTATACATTGCACTATGATTCAAGTTCTAACAACTCTAAATATTAATTTATATGCCCCAAAATTTGGGTAATACACATATTTTGGGCCCCCAATTCGATCGGTTAAGACCATTATTTTATATAAAATTGCCATTAAACCAATCTGGGCGACATGTGCCAACTTTTCACCAAAATTCGATACGTAAGCGTATTTGTAGCTCATTAGGCGACTCACCACGTTTGGTTCGGCTTCAGATACTATTTCAAATAGCTACCATATGACCCATCTGTCAGACTCGCATCAACATTTATGTTTCTAAAGCAGAGTTGATCAACGAGAGCGAGGCTAAAAAAGTGAGATTTTATTGTTGTGCGAAAACAAAACGCCGTGAACCAGCTTCGATTTGACCGCATCGAACGTTAGCCAGCGACTGAAGGGCTGTTTACTCTCTTAGCTTCAACTTCGGCATGCGATCGGCTCGTGTATGTGTAAATAGCGAAATTTCTTCCGCCTTTGGGGCCAACCTCTCTTTCTTTCTCTCTCAAAAGTAGTTCCGAAAATACAAAAAGGAACAAAGAATACATGCAAAAGTCTCTAAGCGACGATCGCTCATGTTCATTAGTAAATCGCTCAGAAGGCCTGACTCAACTGTTTTTCAGTCGCTAAACTTTCCGGTTTAGCTCAGACCTCACTCAAAGCTTAAAAAAAGTCACGAAGAATTGATTCGAATGTCTTTAAGTATCTAGGTCAGGGTTCCCCAAGAGAGGACAGAAAATATGTTAGACGGAATGGAATGTCTCGTTACGTTGAAAGCGACTGACTTTCAGACAATCAGTGAGGAATGACTTCGGCAAGCATACGGTTCTTGCGCATGTAAATTACCGACGCACTCGGCTCCTAGGGGCTATGGCTGGACAACTCTGGTCTAGATTAAGTTAGGTTGCAAAGGCCGAGAGCGCCAAATCGCTTTCCAACTTAGACCGCTTTGGTCCCCTTTCTATGTCAAATCGCCCCAACAGAAGTGATATGTGGTCCCTTATGTGTCGTAGAAGCGTGTGAATACGATTTTGGTTGAATGTTGGCTACTCGCTACAGCACAGAAGGAAAGGTTTCTCCACCGAACCGTAGCGAGACGAAGTGTTTCAGCTTTTGTGTGAAGCTTATATGTTGTCAAGGGCATCCCTATCGTGCTCTTCTCTGAAAGAAGTGTATCTAATTAATATTCTAAGAACCAAATTAATAACCAAAATATCAATTTGATGCCCAACATTTCAAAATAATACTCTTTATTTTGGTGTTTCAAATAAATAGGATCGAATTAATACCTAAAATATAAATTTGATACTCTTTATTTTTTAGTTTCTAATTAATATCAAATAAAAATTTTAAGGATCAAATTAATACCCAAAATATCAATTTGATACCCAACATAAAAATGATACTCATTATTTTGTTGTTGTTTTAAATAAATAGGATCAAATTAGTACCTAAAATATAAATTTGATACTCTTTATTTTTTAGTTTTAAATTAATATCAAATTATTATTATTCAAATTTTAAAGATTAAATCCATACCCAAGATATCAAAATGATACCCTAAATATCAATTTGATACTCTTTATTTTGTAGTTTTAAATGAATAATTTTGCGTAGCAAATAAATATTTGAAGGATCAAATTAATACCCAAAAAAAAGTTTCAAATCAATAATTTTGCGTATAAAATTAATATTTGAAGGATCAAATTAATACCCAAAATATCAATTTGATACCCATAATATCTATTTAATACTCTTTATTTTGTAGTTTCTGAATGAATACGTTTACGAATCAAATTACCTATTGTGGCCAGTTTGTCCGCAGACTCATTTCTTTTTATGTTGAAATGTCCAGGCAACCATATAAGGTGTATACTGAAGTGTCGTGCGATCTCATTCAAAGATGAGCGACATTCAGTAAGTGTTTTAGCATTGCTGGTATCTAAGTCAAGTGCTTCAAGGGCGTCTTGACCATCTGAGTATATGAAGACGTTTTCTTCTTTAAACGACTGTATGCTCTGGTAGGAGGAGTCTAAGAGTAACTCAAAAACCCGACGGCCAATAAGACATGTACCTAAAATACAGTGTGTAGATTGAAGTCAGGGACTTCAGGAGCAGTTCCAAACCCGAAAAGTGGGTCACAGATAATTCGTCGAAATTTTGTAAGTACGTATTTTGTATGTACTCGAAATTGAATACTTAGATGCGACATCTCATACAATCATCAAATATAAATACAACATGATGCAGGGAGTAAAGAAAATGGTCAACGCGCCGATGCTCTTTTTAGAGCGTGTATCGATTGCTAACACCTCGTGCTGTCATCTTTAAAAATGCGATTTTCACTAGCTGGGCCCGCCCTACAAAATTGTTTGTATGAGACGTCGCTTCTATGTATATATTGACTTTCTTTGACAATAGGGAATAATACGTTCTATAGAATCAAGAACGAAACGAACCAGTTTGAAACAATTATAATATGGTGGACACCGCTCTTTAGCCGGTTCAAATTTCAGAGACTTAACACCTGTTAACTATAGAAGTACTCTCCGATAATAAAAAGACCTACAAACATTAGACGTGCTAACACAACCCGGAAATCAAATGCCCATCACATTTTCCCACACATAATTAATTTAAAGTATACACCAAATAAAAAAGCAATGCAAATGAGCGCAAATGCGGAATGAAAATGAATGCATGGCATACAACACAAGCGACAACAAAGGCAAACACTGAGAGACAGCGCAACAATCGAAAGTGTTACACTTTCTGCACTTCAACAACAACAACAACAACAAAAACAACAAACACAACCAAGAGCCATAAAAAGAGTGTGCGATGTATGTACATGCGATGTAATACACCACAACCAACCCAGTCAAGCAAGCTCGTCACAGTTGCGCCATCGACGGCAACGCATGCGCAGAGAATGAGACTGAAAGACAGGTGAAAGGGGCGGTAACTCTGTGTTGTTGTTGCTGTTGTTATTGTATGTACGTGCTTGTATGTGCCGGCTTGAAGCTCAAATGCAAAGAGATATTGCATAATTTTGTAAAATTCTAAAAAAAAACAACATAATATAGTTCAATGTCTCAGTCTTTTTGTTTAGAATTTGTTGAATTTGATAAAAAAAAAAAAACAGGTTTTTGGAATTTCTTTTGGGGGTTTTTTTTATTTTCAAGTTGAAACTTGTTTCTGTTCACTTTCATTTTCATGCTTAATGCAGTCAGGGCATATTTGGAGGCGGCTTAAAATTTAACAGGCACACAGATATTGGTTTTAATTGTTTTGGCAAAAAAAGGAAGTATTTTTAGGAAAACCTTAAGGGTTTTTAAGTCAACTATAAAAATCATCGATTTTTAAGAAGTCGATATTGTCATATAGAAAAGCCGAGGACAATCAAGAATAGGCGTCGGCGATTGTTTCTTTTATGGCTAAATTTCAGTTGGGGTATCAATCTATGAACAAAATGAATGCATTTAATGTTTTAGGCATTGTGCTTATCAACGTTACAAAGCGACGTCTCTTTGTGATGTAGAAAACAAATCTTGAGACCAGACTGTGGTTAGAACAAATTGCGAATGGTAAATCCGTTTGTTCTTCAGCAGCAAAGGTGGCAACACTTTCAATTTTAAAGAATAGTACCGACAACGGTCATTTGTCGCTGCTTCAATTTCACTGCCAGGGTGTGAGATGTAAAGAACTTGTTGATTGTTACATTTCTCCCGATTCAGAAACAATTTGCCATATAGTATTCGGCTCATCCAGTGAATACTCAGTGAATACTGAATTTGTTGGTCTTTCGGAAACAATGCCACGATGGGTTCAGCAACCATATCGTTTCTTGTCCATCTTGGCATAACTATCACTTTTACTTTCATCTTCCGAATGAATCTCATTTTCATTTGGCTTATAATCGCAGTCTTCATCGTCTGTTTTAAAAGGATCGATCTTCTCGTATTCTTCGTCGTCCACCACTATATTTCTCGACGCAGACGCCATATCATAATAAATTTATTTGAAAATACCAATTCTTTTTACGCGATGTAATTCTAATGCACTGAGAGCTTCTGATTATAAATGACGAACCACATTTGGCGGACAAATTGGACGATTTTGTAACTATCGCTATATCAAAACAAGTAACAAAAAAGAAACGAGAAGGCCAATATACCCTTGCAAATGCTGTTTTTAAAATGTCAGAGTTTAAGAACGCTTACATAAAAATCAAACATTTTTGTAACTAAAACCCATTTTCCGACAGATAAACATCTGATTTCGACCAAATTTCGCGAATCTTTTCGAAAACATATCAAATTAACAATCGCCGAGTTTAAAATTTGAAACAAATAAGATTTTCTCACTAAAACTCATTTTCCGACCAATCAGTCCTATGGCAGCCTTAAGATATAGTCATACGATATCGACCAAATTTTTCGAATGTATTTGAAAGCATATTGAATTAGTAATCAGTGAGTTTAAGGACGCTAACATTAATAACAAAAAAAATTTCTTACTAAGAACCATTTTCGACCGATCAAACATAAGATATAGTCACCCGATGTCGATGAACTTTTCCAAATTAGTTTGAAAGCGTTTAATATTAAGAATCACCGACCTTAAGAACGATTTACTTGAAAACCAAAAAGTTTTTTTCACTAAGACCCATTTTCCGACCGATCGTTCCTATGACAGCTATAAGATATAGTCATACGATTTTGACCGAAGTTTGAAAATCTGTTTGACATCATATAATATTAATAATGGACGATTTTAAGGACGCTAACATTGAAAACAAAAAAGTTTTTCTCACTAAGACCCTTTTTCCGACAGATGGTTCCTATGACAGCTATAATATATAGTCATACGATTTTGACCAAAGTTTGCAAATCTGTTTGAAAGCATATACTATTAATAATTGACGAGTTTGAGTACGCTAACGTTGAAAACAAAAAAGTTTTTCTCAGTAAGACACATTTTCCGACCGATGGTTCCTATGACAGCTATAAGATATAGTCATCCAATCTTGACCAAAATTTGGAAATCTGTTTGAAAGCATTTAATATTAATAATGGCCAAATTTAAGGACATTAAACATTGAAAGCAAAAAGTTTTTCTCACTAAGACCCATTTTCCGACCGATCGGTCCTATGGTAGCTATAAGCTATAGTCATACGATTTTGAACAAAGTTTGCAAATCTGTTTGAAAGCATATAATATTAATAATTGACGAGTTTGAGGACGCTAACGTTGAAAACAAAAAAGTTTTTCTCCGTAAGACACATTTTTCGACCGATGGTTTCTATGACAGCTATAAGATATAGTCATCCCATCCGGTCGGTCCGACATACTAGTAGCGTGCAGTAAAAAGAAGACTTTGTGCAAAATTTTAGCTCGATAGCTTTGAAACTGAGAGACTAGTTTGCGTAGAAACAGACAATGGGACATACAGACGGATGGACAAAGCTCAATTGATTCAGCTCGTTGCCCTGATCAAGAATATATTTAGTTTATGGGGTCGGAAATGAATATTTCTATGCGTTTGCAAACTTCTGGGCAAAATTATAATACCCTTTGCAAGGGTATTAAAACACACCTCGGATTAGATTTAGCGAAATTTTGTTGAAATTCGTTCAGTGCGCCAAAATTTCATTCATATTGTTTAATTAGCAACCACAATAGCGCTTTGAATCCAAAAATTGTGTCAAATTGATACAAAAGTTGGATGTGTGGTTAAAAATACTTTTTAGTAGTAAACGAGGGTTTTTCCGGTTTTCGGTTTTTATTTACACGGTTTTCTATTTACAATATCTCTTCATGGTTTGTCGATATGCGTTTATCTTTCTGTCTGTCTGTCTGTTTCGTCCATTTTATTTACAGTGTCTGCCTACGGTGTGACCATCTCGATGTCTTAAAAATACCTTAACACTAAAATATCGATATATTTATATATTGGAGGTTATTTGCAAATAATTCCACAGACTACATAGTCTTACTTTTTTTTCTACACACAAATTTTTACGCAGTTGTAAAGTAACGAGAAGTAAAGTAAAAATCTCATACAAAAAATTTACTTAATATAATAGAATTTTCTTTCAAATACAAAAAACTGTGCAAAAATCAAACAATTTCCTATCTTTCTAATACAACAAAAAGTCTTCTTTAATAAAATACCTAAACCCGCTTCAAATTAATGACTAACTCCCCCCAAAAAAAAAAAAAAACTACCTCAGCTTCATACTAAAAGGAAACAAAAAACAAAAAAAAAAGTGAAAGTTTAATTCCACATTTAAAAAAAAAAACCTACGACATGGTCCACTAAAAATTGTGGCCAGCTATTAACACAACAAAAAAAAAAAAAAGACCAGAGTCAGAAACTAAACATTTGAACACAAAAAAAAAAATAATAATAATAATAATAACTAACAAAAGTTAAAGCACAAAAGGCCACAAAAGCATAAATATGCCCAAAATTCAAGCTTCTTTTTGTGTGAGTTTTGTGTGTTGTCGTAGGCTCCATCATACAGCGAGTTGGCATTTCTAATGAAAGTGAAACGGAAACAGAAACAGAAGAGTCACGAAAATTATGCAAATTATTTTAATTACAAATGAGAAATTTTGGGCACCAAAAAAAAAAAAAATAAAACAAGCTGACCTACTTAAAATGGCAGAAAGAGAGAAACTGATACACTGAAGCCTGTTTTTGTTTTCGGCTGTGCTAAAAATAACTTTTTGAACTGTAAGATTCCTGCTGTTTATCAGAAATAATGACAACACGCAGGCGCTGACAGGGAAAGTGAGTGCTGCTCTTGCTCTTGATCCTCATTCCTTTTGTTTGTGCTTTTGTTTATGTTTATTTATTGTTGTTGTTGTTGTATTTCTTTTCTACTATCCACCTTCTTCTTCTTTTCTTCTTCTGTTTTACAGGCAGGAAATCACCATTTTTGGGTTTCATTTGCAAAGCAAACGGTAATTTTTTTTTTTTTATTGGTTTTTTACCTAGTTTTGTTTCATTCTTTGATAGATTTTCTTTTGTGTTTTTGTTTAATTGTTGTGCGAAAGTTTAAAATGAGTTTTTGTTGTGTTTTAAGTTAATGAATGTTTTATATTTTATCTTTTTTATGAATTTTTTTGAAATATTTTGCTTTGTTTGTTATTTAAATTTTAGTTTTTAAAGTGAAATTCAAATCATTGCAAAATTTCATCATATTTTATTTGAAGTCTTAACCAAATCATACTCTTAAAGGCTTCAAATAAGCTTACAAATGCAACTCCACAATCATAACATAAACCATTTAACACATCTCTTCAATTTATATACCATTAAAACTTCTATAAATATATTGTTTATCTAATGAAACATTATTTCATGCTTTTACAAATCTATCTTAATTTAGAAAAATTAAACCTCATTTAAGAAAACCTTGAAGGTTTTTTCTACGGTTTGCTATTTACACACGGTTCACGGTTTGTTATATACAATGTCTCTCAGGTTTCAGATTTTTTTCCGTCTCTCTGTCGTCCATTTCATTAACATCGTTTGTCTTCGTCCATCTTCTATTATATTAGATGTTGTAAACGAGGGTTTTTCTTTGGTTTACTATTTACACACGGTTTACTATTTGCAATATCAACATACGGGTTTGTCTTTTCACGGTTTCTCGATACGGATTTTTATCCGTCTCTCTGTCTGTCTCGTCCACTTCATTTACAGCGTCCGTCTTGTAAGCGATTGTTTTTTCTTCGGTTTACTATTTACACACGGTTTACTATTTACAATGTCTCTATACGGGTTTGTCTCTTCAAGTTTTGTCAACAGGGGTTTTTATCCGTCTCTCTGTCTGTCTCGTCCATTTCATTTACAGCGTCTATCTTTGTCCATCTTCTACTATCTATTGAGTTCGACTCACCTGCTCATCATCTTCCATTTTTATATACAGTGTGACCATCATTTGATTTCTTAACATTAAAATATTGATACATTTAATCATATTCACATCATGGCTTTGAATATGAATACACAATACCACAAAGTAGGCTGCTTGACTATACAGTTGTTTCAAGAACCATCCGGTTCTATCTTCAGTAGTATTTGCCGATCTACTACAAATCAGCGTACATCATTGTTTGGAAATTCCTAGTCAGCATAAGTGCTAAAACCGACAGCAAAAGAACAACGTCAAGTTGACCAGCCCTTTTTGTGTTGTAGTGTGTTCATTCTTAAAGTTATGTGCAAACATAATATGACCTCGAGCTGGCTAAACAATGCTGCTTCGAAATACATATCTTTAGTTAAACCTATAAAAATGCATTAAGCTATCTCTGATAAAAACACACGCATAGCAGCTGTGTGGAAGAAGAAAATCGTTCCTTAATCTAAATTTGTTTCGTGTTTAGGAGCTCCAAACTTTAGATTTTGAAAGCAAACAGAATTTAGTTTAAAAAAATAGTCAAGTGATGCCTTAATTACGTCAATAATTGCGTAACTTAATTACCTCAACAGAAGATGTGTCTATTTATCGAAAATATCGATAGTTTTTACAAAAAAATATTTTTTAAAATATCAATGTCGAAATGATACTTTTTCAATATCGAAAAAAAATATCGATATAGATACCCTTCAGTAGCGCTCAGTACTAAATCATTGATGAATCAGACCTGCACTTTAGCTATGAATTTAACACAGACAGGAAACACTACGTCATGATCTTGTCTTCTTTCAGGCATGATTTAGGTACTGAACTCATGGGTTAGTTTCATGGGTAGTACTGAAAACAGTACTGAAATCAGTCATGAAGGTCTGAATCAGCACTGACAAATTCAGTACCGAGGAGTTAAACTGCAGGGTATTTTCTGAAAGTCCAGCCACCCTAGTCCGCCAGTTCGTAGCAGAGAACGGCTTCGTTTGATTTCAAAACGTTCATACATTAATCAACACCTGAATAAATTGGCTTTGCACTCTACCCATCAGACTTGCATACACATACATGTTCGCTGCTGATTTTTATTCCACCGAACCCATCAAACCTTGTTGGCGCTTTGATTATAATCATGTTCGTTTTCATTCCATTCAATTCGGAAGCTTGCTCGCTTGGCTTAGTAACAGTTGAGCGAGAATTACCTCGTATGAGTTTTAGCCTGGGCTTAGCAGCGCTGCTGGCAGAGAGAGAGAAAGAGCTTAGTAAATCGTTTTAAGTAGGGCCAGCCAAATGGAAAGAACAGAAAAATATGCTTGTTGTTGGTGAGCTTGAAACCCGTTTTACTTGCAAACATGTTCAATCAGCCGAATCTCGCTTACCCGCACGATGCGTTTGCCGGTATGATGCTGATTTTATTCAACGCTAAGTTTTGTTCGTTGATTAAATGTGAGTACACCGAGAAAAAAAATGATTTTTTTCTAATTTTTCGGACCTAAGCTCACTAATTAAACATTCGAAAGGTCGCCAAATAAATTACAAATCTATATAAGAGACGGAACGCTCTCTTTTTTATAAACGAAACTAACAAAAGTTTCAAGGAACAACGCAAAAAACGCATTGTAAAATTAACTGGCACTTCTAAGGTCGCTCAAAAGTTTCAAGCTTTTGCACTTAGAAAGTTGAGCCACAAAGCTGAAGCATTACCATCAGAAAGTTGAAAGCACTCATTGCTTGTCTATTTTTGCTTTCATTGCTTTTTGGCAGTTCCCAACTGATCTAAACAATGATTGTATGGAGAGGCAGTTGGCAATCATGCTTTCTTCAGCGAAAAGCCTACTGAAGAGTCGTTAGGGATAACGATGAAACAGTTCTGTATAGGCAACCAGCTCTTTTTGGTGTTTACAGTTGTGAACAAACGCAACTTTTTCGGACCTAGAGCCAGCTAAACTCACTAACTAAATTTTTTCCAACAGCAGAAACTATTCGATACAACATTTTTTTCTGATACCTGCTCAGGGATCAATTATTCTGCTGAACACGCCCAATGTTGTTTGTTAGACCCCTGAAGATGGACCCCGATGATGGCCCGAAATATATTGGGAAACATATTTAAACCCCATTTCATTCATTTGGATGGGACGGATGACCTTCAGCCGGCGTAACCAAACATTTGGATACTGAAACTATTATTTATGATATTATATGATATGATAATATTTTGGAACAGAAATATATTATTTCTTGGCAGAAGTCGACGGAACTCTTTCACATCTCTTTTCTGCTTTTGTATTTTTCTTTTTGCCCGGCATGTTATTTCGCTCAACACACAGAACAAAACATTTACCGTTACTCGCCTCGGCTCGTTTGAAAGTAACAACAAATGAAAAAAAAACAAATGTTGTTGTGTCGCTGGGTTAAATTTTGCTGGTCTTGATAATTCCGTGAAAATTTCGTGGCGACAGCGCTGCCGTCGACTTGCAGAAGCGAACACATGCTGCTGCTTCGACTTACGCCTCTAAACAAAAGCAGAATCAAAATCAAAATCAAAAATGGTAAAGTGACGACTGCTGCTGCTGTACGCTTTTTCTCAAAAATAGTTTTGTGCTGCTGCCATCCACTGAGGCTTCTTTTCTCAGAAACAGCAGTTAAAAAAACTCGAAGCTGTGAAAAGTAAAAATTTTGTGATTTTGGCTACTTCAACTGAAGCAATTTAACACTGCATACAAGTCTCGTAAAGTCTTAGGTTCAGTTCGGGGACCGTTTCTAGTAGTTATCAAACCTAAGGTAAGAATGTAATGCTTGCCGGCTAGAGGTCAAGTAGAAAACTCATTTGTTGACTTGTTTCCAATATGTTTCCAATATATTATATCGGCATCCGTCTTCAGGGACAAATATTTAACACATCTGTACAGCTTGACGTGGAGTTCAATATGCCGATGTGCATCCGAAATATATGGGAAACAAATAAACAAATGAGTTTTCTTCCTGATCTCGAGCCGGCAAGCATCACATTCTTATAATTAGAAAGGTAGCTAACCAACAACTTTAGATTATATTCTAAAAAAAAATCTTCAACAATTTCTGCATCAAATCGGTGGGATATAGCTTTTTGATATCAGTTTAGCTCTTTATGCACGAATTGCTGTAACAGACAAATTGGCAGAGAAAAGTTGTCCATATATTGAACACATTCTAGCAGGAAGCTAAAAAGCTTTCAGTTAGTTTGAACTGACGACCACTCTCTGTTAGACCTTAATTCTGAACAAAATGTTCGTTCCTCAGAATTCAGTGTGTAATTAGAAACTTTGTTTTTACTGTCTTTCATTCTGTATTTTGCTCTGATCTTGATTTGAACTTATAAAATCCGCCATCCTTATCAAATTTGCCATTATCAAAGCACACAAAATGGGGCACGAATACGAACCATGATACAAAAAATAGAAGGTAGTGCAATGCGTCGCTTGTTAAAACAAAATTCCCAACATAAGGCTCACAAAGTTATGCGCATGCAAAGTGGAGCAAGTGTTTGCACTACCTTGTATTCATTGTATCATGAATACGAACATTCAGACAATTAGGTGGATGGCTTTCGACTCGTAATTCATCAAAATTATATTATATCCAAAAATTACCACTCAAATTCCTCTCCCCTTCGTTTTTTTTCTCGCGACTTTCCTTAACCTTTTAGTCAACTCATTTATCACCCACCAACTTTCATCTCCCACAATAACAACCAAAATCCTTGCCAAAATGCCGTGACAACCCAAAAGCAGCAAGTCAGTAACCATCAGTTAAGCTACAAAAAATTCCCAGACATAAATCCTAATTAAAAAAGCCAACCAAAAGTTATCCATACGCCTCGTATGGCAGGCTGACTGCCCGCCTGCCTGCCTGCCTGCCCGCCCGCCATTGCATGCAGATTTGCAAGTCCTAATTTTCACCATAGACAACCGCTAGATATTACTTCACATTGCATTTCACTTACGCTTCGTGCACATAAAAAGAAAAGATATTACTTCATTGCAGAGACCAGAAAAAAAGAAAAAAAAAAAACGGCAACCGCAACATGGCATAAAATTTCGCAATAGTTGGTAATTCGCCTACAAAAAGGCAACACTGTTCGTTCGCAAATGAAAGTGAGAGTGAATAAGAAAGCGGAAACTAATGCGCGAGCGAAAACCGAAAAAAAGACGGGAACTGGTTTCGGTTTTCAAAAACTTGTTTTGAAAAAAAAAATCAAAGAGATCTCTCATGCTCAGCTGCGTCTGCGCAGCGTTTTGAGTGGAAGCTCTGAGTGACTTTTGTTGGGTTTTTGTGCAAAGACGATAAAAATCGGTTGGTTTGAAAGCTGAAATTTCACTTTCGCTTTTTGTTTGGATTGTGTTTTTTGTTGCTTCCTCTTTTATGTTTGCTTGGTGTTTGTTTGTTTGCTGGCCTGGCATTTGTAACCCGTTTTTTATTGTTGTTTTATGACCAAATGCGGAAATGGCAAATGTTTTATGTTACTTTTTTTAATGGGTTTAAACCCAATTTTTCCCAGGACTAAAAAGAACTGAGAAGAAATTAATTGAGCCTTGAAAGGCTCTAGGCGCTGTAAGCCTCAGAATAAAAACAGCCTGCAAAGAAACATTCTACTTTATTGTATAATATTCAAAAGGAACTTTTAAATAAAATAGAAAAATTAATGCTTCTTTACCATGTTTATCTTCTGATGAAGATGAAAAGCTTTAAAGATTTGGAAAAACTATCATTGTAAAGAACTTAACAATGGCGCATTTGTTGTAAGCTCAAGTTACTAAAAATCACGACGTGACGGACCATTTCTGTAAACAGATTCGTGTTCAGCACACGAAATTCATTTAGAATCACCACCAACCCTTGAATATACTGGACCTTGTTGCCTAGTGTTATGCACAGACTAGAATATATGGACTAACGGGTGGCGAAGTCGTTTCCGCTTCTATCAGAAAGAATTAGTAAGCTATCGTCTCTGAGTGCATTTGGAAATATGACCGTCTTGCTCTAACCACTGTGATTTCCTATACAAGACAATAATAATCTCCATGCGGACTATCGCTTAACACCACTCAAAATTAAGAGCTAGCTTGAATTTGATCTTCAATACTGAAGCAATCTCCATGACTTATTGAAATGGAGCCTGCTAAAACGTTCGTTGATGCAAGTTTGTACATGATATCTTCTATATATGAATTAAATGTTCAAGTTTTTTCAATTTTCGTACATGTTTTCGAAACAAAATTAATCCTGAACCGAGGATTCGAACTCGAACCTAGACCTTCTGTGAACCCGAACCCTAAAAAGTTTCACGGGTTCGAACCCCGGAGTGAAAACCTGCCGATTTTTAGGAGGTTATCAGAACTGATTTAAATGCAACTTCGGTTTCGAGGGTTTTTAATAAGCGGGGTTAGACCAAATCAGACTGCTATATAATAGGGATGTCGATTCTTTTTATTATATCCGTTACTCGTAGAGTAAAAAGGGTATACTAAAGTCGTGCAAATGTATGTAACAGGCAGAAGGAATCATTTCCGATCCTATAAAGTATATATATTCTTGATCAGCATCAACAGCCGAGTCGATATAGCCATTTCCATGTTCAATAGCCTTCCTTTATGTTAATTAACAGAGCACTTACATTAATGTCAACTTATTAACATAATGTTAGCAGACATGTTGCATTTAAACAAAAGCTTAGAAGTATGCAGCACATTTTTTATTAACTATTTTTGATGTGAAACATCTTTAATTTCGGTATGGAAGAATTAAGTAGGAGTAAAATTTGATTTCAGCATCACGTGACGCTGGCGTGGTAAAGAGGGGGGTGGAGAAAGAGGATGCGAAGTAGGTGGGAAGTGGGTGGGAAGACTAAAAGGTTGAGTTTATTCAAGCCAATCCAAAAAATGTCTTTTGCCAGTACTTATACCATTGAGAGAGCCTGTTTTTTTGAAATAAAGCCCTTAAATTTTGCATCATGTTTCACATCAAAGCCTCGTGAGTGTTAACGACACTCTCACTTTTTTTGTACATAGCTCGTAAATAACTCTCAAGCCTAATTTCCTAAAAACCAAAGGAAAAACGGGCTCGGGCTTCCCTTAATCGAATGAATACTGCTATGGCGCTTACTGTTAAGGGGCTGAGGTTGAAGACACATCACTGTTCGGTCCCTTAACAGGCCCAAGTCAGTCAATCGATCATAAAATGTGTGCTTTTCGACGACCAAACTGTCAAAATGTTAGTTTAAAAGGTTGCAGACTTTATCGTGCTGTGCATCTTAGCATAAGCAGAGAGAGAGAGAGAGTCAGTGCGAGAGAGAACGAGAGAGCGCATTTATTATGCCGCATTCATACATATTGTTAGCCAAGCATTACACACCGATGCATGCCTTATATACGAAGATGACCTTTTGAGTGCGTGAATTTTGCCAAAAGGGCCGAGACAGACTTAAGAAGAAAAAAAAACAAAAATGTGTTTCTCTTCTCTCATAACCAAAGAGAAGCAAAGACCGCAGCTAAAGGTTTAAAATTTGTACATCTATTCAATGTGGTCGCGCTCTGTCGTTTTCTGACAAAGGCAAACGGGGTACCAATTTTTGCGACCTCTGGTTTTATATGACAAAAGCTAACATTCTTATAACTCCGCTATGTACTGATACTATGACTATATACTGAGCTTTATGAAAATTTGGGAGATCATGGATGTTGGTTATTGGACTTTTAAAGCTCAGATCGATATCTTTAAAATGCCCCTGCGTGCACACAAAAGGAGTCTACATTACATAGTTGATTGCTCCAGCTCTTCTAGTCTCATGCAGACGAACTGTGCAACTTATTCTGCTAAGTTGTTCTATTCTAAGGTATTCTAAGGTATCCGCACATTCGCCGCATCCCTAACTAAATTACACAATCGCGTTACTTGTTAGGAACTGATTTTTATTAAGGTTCGGTTGTGGGTTTTTATAGTTTAAGCTTATGTACCTAATACATGAGACAAGTGTAATACTAAATATACTTGTCCTTATCTAATACATGTGACACACTTGTGTCTTATATACTCAGTTGTTAGATTGTATTACATCTCATTCTTGTAATGTATTTCCCCTCTTGCACACATGTGCTTGTAGGCGTGGGAACGACCGTGACCATTTGGTGTTACCTCGGCTGTGGTGCCTTTTCATGGGATCATATTTTTGTAACGTCTTCTGGTGTTGAGTGCGAGGGTCACATGTTCAGTTATGAACACGGACAAAATATGAAAAAGATGAATCAGAATGAGTCAACCTGATATCTTTATGCTTCTCAGCGGGACACAGCTCTAATATACATATATACTTTATAAGGTCAGAAATGTTTCCTACTGCCATTTGCACGACTTTAGTATACCCTTTTTACTCTACGAGTACGAGTGAAAATAATATAAAGTATTTTTTTGATACATCGAATCCCTCTATATTTAAGTGTTAGTTAGGAACTGACAACTCTAAAATTTCTCATTCTCTAAGAAAAAACAAGTCGGGCAACAAAAAATTCGTGGTTTTTTGTTGGATCTTATTGAGTTTTTGTTATTTGTTATAGACTAAGAGTCCACAAAAACTGGCCTTTAAAAGTCTGTTGCAGTTTTTTTTAGAATTGTGAAAGCTTGTCGTTTCTTTAAATAATTTTTTCACATATTTGTATGATCGAAAGACTAAATAAGTATATAAGCTTCAAATAATAAGAAACTAATTGTATTTTAGAACGATTTTTCCTTTCAATCTAAGTTCTTATTAACTGACCTTCCAACTTTGAGAATATTTAGCTAATTTGCACAAATCGCTATGCAAATAAATTTGTCCGACAAAATATGACCTAGTTTATAAATCATTTGGTCATAGTAGATACTCTACTATATAGAAGTAGTCACCCTTATCAAGTACTTAATTTACAGCACTGCAATAAATTCTAAAAAAAAAAAACTACCAGTTCTTATCATGCTCTCATGACTAACTTGTTTATTTCACAAAATATGAGACTAATAACAGTTACTTTATATATTTATTTTTTTTTCCTTTTTTTACAGGCAAATCCACATCGAATAGCAAAGAAATCATCTGTCCAGATGATAAATACAAAGAAGAGGGTGATATATGGAATGTTGAGGCGCAAACGGCATTCCTGGGTCCCAATTTGTGGGACAAAACATTACCCTACGATGCTGACCTCAAGGTAACACAAGTTAGTATCATTCAATCATCGCTGCGTAGTGGCTGCGTCTGAACCAAACAAAACAAACAAAAAAAAAAATAACCTCAAAATTTGCACACACACACAAAAAATTAAAATTACAGTCATCACTCAAAAAAAAAAAAGAAGCTTATTTAGTGCGAGAATTGCATTCTCCTCATCAAATACGAGTCCAATTTTGTTTGTGTGACTAATTTTTGCCTGATTAAATGTACACTAGTTTACACACAACTTTTGGTAACAAGACATTTTATGGTAAATAAAACAGTATTCTTTGGGTATAAATCTGGTCACACTAGACTTACGTTCCAGGTCAAATTTAAAGTGGAGTAAAGTTGATAGTTAGCGACCTTTCTAAATTGTAGAAATTTGAGTATTGCCGGCTCTAGGTCAAGTGAAACACACAAAAATGTATGTGTAATTACTTATTTAACAAAGTCTGTTTAGGACTAAAGGGTTTATTTGGATTCTGCTTCGGGTTCAAGCTCAA
This sequence comes from Lordiphosa magnipectinata, assembly GCA_037044535.1. Lineage (NCBI taxonomy): Eukaryota > Metazoa > Arthropoda > Insecta > Diptera > Drosophilidae > Lordiphosa > Lordiphosa magnipectinata. The sequence continues at coordinate 116,404 of JBAMBO010000556.1, forward strand.
TGCTGCTGGTACAAAAAGACCCCCCCTATGTATTCTATAATGTATGTAAAATGGCTATATACAGCCCAGAAGAGGGCCATAAGCCGAGCTTCTCTCAATCTCTTGGCGTGTGTGCATATAAAAGAAAGAGACCTACAGTTTAACGCCGAATGCGAACGGCAAAGTTTGAGACCCCCCTATACATGGTGGAATAACAAGGTGAGGCGATCTCTAAATTTACATGTTTATTATATCAAAATTAAGGTTTAGCCAAAACTAACTAAACTTATTCGAACCTAACGCAGTAAAGCTGAAATTCCTCAAAGATATATCAAGAAATAGAAAATATGATTAAAGTTGTTAGTTAGCGACCTTTCTAAATTGTAAGAATGTGATGTGAAGAAGAAAACTCATTTGTTGATTTGTTTCCAATATATTTCCAATATATTATTGCACATCGGCATCCGTCTTCAGGAGACAAATATTTAACACGTCTGTACCGCTTGACGTGGAGTTCAATACCAGTACATCAACAAATGAGTTTTCTTTATGACCTCGAGCCGGCAAGCATCACATTCTTAGAAAAATGATTTATATCAGGCCTATTTCCGTTTTCGATTTCGATCAAACAATGTGGAATCGGAATTGTTAAATGTTCTCGCTTCTAAAGACCTACTGTATTATTTGGCTCAAAATTTCATCCCACTTGATGGTATAGTATCTTAAATATAACAAACTTTGCCAATTCTAATGAATCGGTTTGGCAATCAGGAACAGGCTTGTATATGTTTTGGAAGAAGGAAAATTTGCATTTAAAATTTAAGCATATGTTACAGAAAGCTTCACTATCCGGGTAAAACCTGCATTAGAATAAAATTTTTAACTAAAAGTAAGAAAACAACCTTCAAAACCTACACAGAGTGAAACAAAAGGCGAACATTGGACTCAAGATTAGCACAAATTTGTAATATCAAATTGAGTTGATATGGTTCGGCTTTCAAGAACTTGATTTGACTTAATATCGTTTCGTTTTCTTCTACGGAATAGGGAACGAAACATATCTCTTTAAATTGAAAGGGACAACTGGTATTTACAAGCGCTGGATACGCTGCTGCTGCGTCCATATTCCATAGAATCAGAGGCATTGCGCTGCTGTACAACAACATCAACGACCAACCACCCTACTCCCACTCGACTTGATTCATTTTAGTCTTACAGAAAAGTATAAAAATTTTTTGTGCTTGACTGGGAATTGAACCCTGGCCTTCTGCACTTAACCAATAACGTATGGAACGGCGTGTTATCTTATTGAGCTATCACACACTTTTGTTACTTCACATCTAGAGGGCTATTAATACTTTTCTATGTGGTGGTTGAGCTGAGTTGTTTGGGACATTTGTGCTTAACATTTTTAAGAAAGTTTTGTTCGAATTTTGAGTTGAAGGCAACTTGTTTTCCGGTATATAACTGGAAAGCATAGCTCTTAAATAACTCTCAACCCTTTTTTCAGTTCGCTCTGCTCACGTCACTGACCGAAAAACCAAATATAAAAGGGGCCTGGGCTTCCCGCAACTGAATGTGTTATGTTATCGCGCTCACTGTTAAGTGGCTGTGGTTGACCACACAGCACTGATCGGTCTGACAGCAACCGAATAACAGGCCCAACTCAGTCAATTGGTCTTAAATTGCGTGCTTCTCGAAGACCAAACTCTCAAAATGTTATTTGAAAAGGTTGCAGACTCAAGAGTTGCGCCAGAGTTTAACATAAGCAGAGAGAAAGAGTCTATTGCGAGAGAGAACGAGAGAGCGCGTATAGTTCGTCGCATACATTCATATCGTTAGCCGAGCCTTACACACCGATGCATACATACTAAGAAGACCTTTTGATTGCGGGAATTAGGCCAAAAGGTCCCAAAAAGACCTAAGAGCAAAAAAAATCAAAAAACATGTGTTTCTCTCCTCTCACAACCAAATGGAAGCAGAGAAGCATAGTTAAAGGTTGTATCGGTACCTGTTTTCAATGTGGCCGCACGAAAGCTGTCGTTGTCTGACATAGGCAAACGGGGTTTCGGATTTTTGCGACCTCTGCTGGAAAGACAAGAAATAGATTAGGGTGTATCTACAGAGCCAATATCTGGGGGTCACCAATTTGCTATTGATTCATACTATAAACTAATTCATTCGGCTCTAGGGTTCATCGTTTTCTATGAAAGAACATGAAATTGCCCTCCGAATAGTGAATAATTCACAATTCTTTAAAGCAGGGCTTAATACCGGAATAAACCGTTTCAAATCAAGTACCGAAACCGGTACCGGAACCGAAATTCGTTTCGGAATTAAGCCCTGCTTTTTAGTGTTCTTTATGATGAATCTTTAGATGGTGCACAGAGTAGTTGGCGATCATCTGAATTGGGTTATTCAGAACTAAAAAGAATTCAAAAATGATTTTTTTTTTCAAGAAATATGTTTCTATGTCTGTCCCAGTCTCTCTTTAAAAGAATACAAGGGGTTATTAAGACTTTTCAAAACTATTAACTGTACAAAAAAGTTTTAAAGGCATTTTGTTAGTTTATTGTGTGAAAAATTTGTTATAAATTAATTTTTTCAAGTATTGTCCATCGCTAGCCAATACTTTTTTCCATCTTTCTGGCAATTTTCGGATACCATATCGAAAAAAATCCACGAATCGATGCGATTTTGGAGTTTTGCAAGTTAAAGAAGTGCTGATTCTCAAGGGCACGCGTCATCGATGAAAACAAATAATAGTCGGAAGGGGCAATGTCTGGGCTACACGGCGGGTGGGGTAGGACTTTCCATTTCAGCGTTTCAAGGTAGGTTTTGAACGGATTTGAACCGAAATCGAATGCAAGCTATGCTCCGGGTTGTCGAGGATCGTTCCAACAAATTTATATTGGACTTGCAATAATAGTTTGAGTTCGTTATACTATTATGCTAAAGAGTGGAGGTTCACTTTGTTATTCCCTTTCTATGATATTTCACTTAAATTAATTGACAGTTGTTTAAACTTATCTGAGGTATCTATGCGAAATCGCTAGGTACGCCTCCTATCCGACTGATCCGATGTTGTCGCAGGATAAGCACAGCTTCCCCACTGGCAAGTATGATTGCCTATACTGTTGAATCTGCGTTCAACACACAGGCTCTACTTCTTCGGTTTCCTTCACCACTTCCTTTTATTGATTTAAGTCCAGGTCCTTCCACCAGGACTATTCTGAATCCTATTCGTCCTTCATTAAGGACTGTTTCGTAATCTGTTCAAGGAGTTGGTAGTACTCCTTGGTACCTTTCGCAGTTGTCGATCCGCACTCACTCAAATTCCGATTCACATTAACTCTCTTCTCTGCTATCAGCTACGCCTCATATAGCCCTACTGGGCTGTCTCCCGATGTCTCCTGAATCTTTCATACGTCCTTTTTCTCTGTCTAGCAACAGAGCTCTTTTGGCTTCAGCCAGCGATATTGCCTCTTCAGCTTATTGGAGCGACTGTGACAACTAACTTCACTCCAAACTTAGCCGATCCTTCCGTTCATCTGCTGCACAAAAGCTGTCTGGCGTGCTGCTACTTCCGTAGCCTCTCATCGATTTTCCCTATCCACTGAATCCGCCTTGATTCCCGCATTTCCACACTACATCATACCCTGCTGTCTGTGAGGAATGTCCATCACACTATGTGACTGAGCGTTGTCATGTTGCGGAATCGCCTTGTCGTGTCTTCCTCTTATTCCGGCCGTTTTTGCTTCAATGCTCGGCTCAATTGCATCGGTTGAGTTCGATATAGTTGTCCTGTGATGGTTTTACCCGGTTGTAGCAGCTCATAGATAGTACACCACATCAAATTAGTCCCACCAAATACAGAGCATGACCTTGTTACCGCGAATATTCGGCTTTGGCGTCGATTTTAGCTTAAGGCCGGATGTTTTTTTTGCGCTTGGTGCATTTTCGATGGTCTTTTGCTGAATTTTTCTTCAAATGAAAGCAGAAAAGTAAACTTTCCCGCAAAAACGGAAACTTAAATTTTTTGTTGGCACAAAAGTTGACATATTCGGAGCACTACGGAGCGAAACGAAACACTGAAAAAGAAAGGAAAATGCGCTTGGTGCAGTTTCGATGGTCTTTTGCTGCATTTTTCTTCAAATGAAACCACAAAAGTAAGCTATCCCGTAAAAACGGAAACTTTAAACTTTTGTTGGCACAAAAGTTGACATATTTGTAGCACAACGGAGCAAAACGACACACTGAAAAAGAAAGCCTAATGAGCCAAAATGAAGTTGGTTGCAACATTGACCGACTCGATTTTATACTAGTGACGCCAAAAACTTTTTTATACAGGTCAGAGATCTGCAAGAGTGCCAGTTTTCTTGACTAGCTCTCTCGCGTACTCGCTTATAAAGCTTATGCGGTGTGACTGACACTTGAAATATTGAAGTTCAGTAGTTCTGTTATGGGTATTTTTGCGACTGAGTGTCTTGGTTGATCGTCTGTCAATGTGGTTGCTTCTGCTTTGAGCGGCACAGCATGTGGATCTCGTCTGCGATTGCCAGTCGTACACACACAAGTAGCGGAGTCGAACTTTTTGCAGTGGTTGGAGACACTCGAATGAAAAAAAATATCAAGTATACAGTACACTTGTGGTTGCGGTGAACTCGTGCAGATCTCTGGTACAGGTAATAGATCACAGTTTTGTTTAGTAACTTAGCAGTATCTTAGAGCATATAGATCAATATTACAAAAGAGGTGCCGTAACAGCACAATTCTTTTTGTAAAGCACCGATACATAGGCTAGACAGTCCAAGATAATAACATATTTATCTCCATCTCTTTATTGGGTTTGTAATTGCTTGACAAATTATCTTCTTCAAAAATGTATTAAAGTCTGCTTATTGAAAATCTTAGAGAAGTTATTTGAAAAATTGTTTTTAAAGTTAATTTCAGATTTTGCAAGTAGATTGTATAAGAAATAAGCCTTTCCTTCAATGTTTAGGATAATCAGCAGAGATACCATAACATACATTCAGAGACAAACACTAAACAGAGAATTTCGCCATGATTTTACCAACAAAAATACTGTCAAATGTCTTGGCCAACCTGAAGTCAACTAGTGTCCATCTCTAACATTTCATTATTATATTCCAAAATTCTCTTCTAGTATGCCGATTTAGATGAATTCTTATCGGAGAACAACATACCCGATGGCCTGCCTGGCACACATTTGGGACACTCAAGTGGTTTGGGCCATCGTTCCGATTCCCTGGGACATGCAGCGGGTCTGTCATTGGGTCTTGGTCATATAACCACAAAACGTGAACGCTCGCCATCGCCATCGGATTGCATTAGTCCCGATACACTGAATCCGCCCTCGCCGGCCGAATCAAGTGAGTATGAGAAATGTGCCGAAAACTCATTAAAAATTCCTTTTCATTTTTTTTTTTTTTTTTAACAATATTCGAAAACAAAAAACACAAATGGAATGGACATTGCTTTTAAGGCTTCTTTATTATGATTTTTTTTAAAAAAACCACAAAAAAAAAAAAAATATCAATAATATCAAATGCTAAATGTTAAAAAGGGCCCATGGAAAAAGCCTTTCAATGATTACATTCCAATTTGTGCCTGATGAGGAAAATTTCTTAAATTTTTTTGTTTTATCTTTTCTTGTTCTTGTTCCATTCTTATGATTTATGTTAGCACGAACAGTTTGTGAAACATTGTTAACATTTAGTATTTGATATTCCAGCATTTTCATTCGCATCTTCGGGTCGTGACTTTGATCCGCGCACTCGAGCCTTCTCCGATGAGGAGCTCAAACCGCAGCCGATGATTAAAAAGTCACGCAAACAATTTGTTCCAGATGAGCTCAAAGATGACAAGTACTGGGCCCGTCGGCGAAAGAACAACATAGCGGCGAAACGTTCCCGTGATGCGCGCCGTCAAAAGGAAAATCAAATTGCGATGCGTGCCCGATATTTGGAGAAGGAAGTGAGTAGTGGGAGTAGTGCTAAAAACAATGGATGTAAGAATAAAAGGATAGAGCAGGCCTAGGCAAGTAGATTAGCGCGGTTTGAACGTTAGAAAGGTTGCTAGCTAAATTATATAATCTTAGAACTTTTTAGCAGGCTCTAGGTCAATAAGTTATGATTTTCATCAAAACGTTTCTTAAACAAGACACGCTCAATTATGTAATATAACTCTAAACTTCTTTGTAAACAAACTATAGATAAGTGTAAAACAAAGCGAAGTCATAGAACTTTTAAGCAGGCTCTAGGTCAATCAGTTATGATTTTGTTTATAACATTTCTAAAACAAGAAACGCACAACACCACAAAGGAGGCTGGTTGATTGAACAGCTGTTTCATGAATTTCCACAATTCAATCATCAGCGATCTTTACCCAACTTGAATGAGCTTGACAGAGGCTATCTCATACCAGAACTGCTGTGACCGCTTGGAAATCCCAAAGGCAGGCTTGTAGCAAAAATTCCGACAACAGTAGACAATCGCCAAGTCACAGAAGCTTTGTAAAACTCTTAAAAATTAACGGGCCGTTCGCCAAATTCCATCGAAAGCTTTAAGCTTTTGCACTTAGCAGCGTCAGCCTTAAAGCTCCAACTGCATACTTAGTAATAACAGTTGGCAAGCAACAGTTGGTTGGCATAATGATAGGACCGGGAGCTTCTTAGAACAGCACTTTCAGGTTCTCAGATGGATTCAAAGACAGAAATCAGTACAAATCATATTTCGATTCCGGTTGGGGTTTCATTATTGAAGCCCATTACCCATTACCCAGTGCCTAAGTCACGATTTGTACGAAGTGTACTCGAGGTTTCCTCTCATATGTTCGGATGGATTGGTTTCTTCTTGGTTGAGTTGTTTCCATATTTGGCAAAATATTCTGCTCTGGTAACAAAGGCGGGTGTCTCAACCCGGAATGCGACATGCCCATTGATGTTTAGCTTGAAAACGCGATCAGTAACCCGCTCAACCACTTCCTAGGGACCGATGTAGAGTGCTTCCAGCGGTTGTTTAACTGCATCATGTCGGGGTCACCACTTTGGCATCTCGCATGACAATCAAAACACTGTTTCAAATTAACACTGCTTGCCTATACATGCCACATACATGCCCGGCTACTAGTTTAGATGATTAAAGTTGAGCAATTTGAAACCGACTGCTCAAGGCCACGTAGATTTAATGCCTACGGTTTTACCGACCTATGATCTAGTAGCCGACCTTAAGCAGTCTTTACACTTATCATATATCTCTAAATAGTAGGTTGTCAAACTTATCTAAAGAGAATCTCTTATCAAATTGAACCTGTTAAATTACATCAAAAAAGCCAACATTTTCCAAATATTGTCAAAGAGTCTCTTTAGATATGTATGACAAGTGTAAAGGCAGCTTTATTCTTATCATTTCACATATAAAGTTCTCCTAGCTTTGTTCCAAATCAAATCGTTTGTACGAATATCTCTAGAGATTCCTGGAACACATCCGATTAAGGGCCGATTTCTCTTCTTCCAGATAGCTGCTATGTGTCAGATAAGCTCACAATTTAGGGCCGATTTCTCTTCTTCAAGATAGCAGCTTTGTATCAGATAAGCTCACAGTTTACTCTGCTATTTGTAAGTTTATTTGACATATAGCTCTGTGTAAAAGATGAGATATCGGCCCTTACTTTGCTATTTGTGAGTTTAGGTGACATATAGCTCTATGTAGAAGATGAGAAATCGGGCCTAAGTCGATTTACTATTGCTTAATAATATATTTATCAGGTTTATGTAGAATGCTCCATTCAAAGGCTTTCGGCCGCCATACTTGTTCAACTAGAGATGAGACTATGCCAAAGTATTCAATAAATAAGAGTGACCAGAGTCGCCACTGATTTATAGCTATTAGGAGTAGCTATTCTGTTGTCTATGTATAATGTTTGATACTTTATTAAGCAAAATTGACAAAGAGTTGTTGCCCCTATTTAAGCCTCGGTAGATAACTGAAGTATAGAGATGATAGTTCATGGGTTACGGTAGTTATCGATTGATGGCTGGCCAGTTGCCCCAAATTGTACAAAAAGGGAAGTAAACTTGAGTTTGATTTTTTAGTAAAAGTTCAAATAAACATTTTCTTAAATAATATTCTAAGCTTAGTATAAGCCACTAGATCAGTGATGGTCACAAGAACCCCCTGGGGGGCCGAAGGCATTTTGCTATTTACACGTATACGAGCCGAACGCATGCCAAAGCTGAGGAGAAGAGTGCAAAAAGCCTTTCAGTCGCTGGCTAGGTTGAAAAACCTCTAACTAATTTTAAACTTTATAACAATAAAAACAATAATCATTAAAATGATGCTGCATTTCTTTCAAATGGTTTTTGAATAAATAATAAAATTAAAGAATTTTATACAAAAACTTGTTCAGATATTTACGAGATTTAGGCTCTGAGCTGTTTGCTATATTCATGGAACCCTTTGAACTATTTGAGTTCAGCATGATTGATCTGGTTAATTTGTTGAGCTGATCTGAGCTGAATCATTTCGAACACATCATATAGCTCATGGATCAATAATTTTGTGAGCTATGAGTAGAAGTTCAGAGATAGTTCAAATCAGAAACAAATTCATGGGGAACTTTAATTTAATTCATGCAGGGCTCTAGTACTCAATACTATGTACTCAATAATAATTACTCAATACTTAATACTTGATATACAATACTCGATTCATAATACTCAATATTCAGTACTCCATACTATGTACTCAATACTCAGCACTCGGAAACTTTGTACTCGATGCTCAGTACTCGATAGCAGCAAGTGGATTGTTTGTGTGTGTGTTACTCAATACTCTCTTCTCGAGACTCATTACTCAGTACTCGATAATCAATATTCAGTACTCGATACACAATACTCGATTCTGAGAACTTGATTCTCAGTGCGCAATACTATGTACTAGAGCCCTGCACGAATCTACTTGTAGTGCTCAAAACATCTGTTCGAATAAATCCACTCATGAAATTTTTCCGATTCAAATATTTGATTCGTTTAAAATAAAGCTCACGAGCATGAATTGTTTACTGCTCAGGAATGTCTGACGTTGAACCATACGCAGGATTCGGAATAGATCGGACTATGATGCTGTCTGGTCGAGGCAAATTCACACACTAATACACTCTCACTTTTTGGCCTCGCTCTCGTTGACCAACGCTGCACTAGACAGAGACAAACTTTCCAAGTCACTTATACCATATTTTTGTATGTATAGGATTAAAAATGAGTTTAAAGCTAATCGGGTGGAAACTAACAAAAATTACCCCACCAAATTTTACGCTGGTGGGTGAAATTTTTACCATACGGAAAAGAAAAATTTATATTTTGTAAAAAATTTTCAACAAATTTTCCGCATTTTTCAAAATTTAAAAATCACGTTTTTAATAATTTCTTGAGAAAGAGTTTTAACAAAAAGTTCGGAGCTGAGCTGATGAAAAACTCAAAAGTTGGAGTAGATTTTCTCGAAATGTTCCGTATTTTGCAAAATTTTAAAGTCACTTTGTTAATAATTTCTTGCGTACAGTTTTAACAATATGTTTGGAGCTGATCGGATGAAAAGCTGAAAAGTTACAATCAATAGTTTTTCGCCCACTTTCCGACTTTGGTAAGAGATTTTCACAAAATGTTCCGTATTTTCCAGAATTTGAAAATCACGTTAATAGTTTGGAGCTGATCGGATGGAAAACTGAAAAGTTACTTTCAACAGTTTTCCGCCCATTTTCCGACTTGGAGCAATATGTATATAATACAGGGCTGCAAACCGGTTTTGAACCGAACCGGTTCGAACCCGGAATTCCGATTATACACATTAAAATTTATTTGCGTACCCTTCTATGTACGTAACAGCATAGTCGACAATTAGAAATATAACAATACGGAAAGTCGGTCAATCCAGACTATTATATACTTTGCACATGCGAAAGTGAATATATGTATACACTTTATCGGGTCAGAGATGCTTTGTTCTGGCGGTTACATACATTTGCACAAATATTCTTTTTATCTTTGAAACGGAACATAAACAGACATTAAATCAGAGAAAACTGGCACAAATGTTTCATCTTATACATATACATATCGAAAAACTTCATTGCCAGCTTGCCATGAAGCTTTGTCTGCTTCGACTGCCCCCCTAAACCTCTTCCCTACAAACGAAAACTTCATGAAATTGGCTTCACCGTGTAAATGCGGACTAACAATGTATCTAGTCGTCAAGTGTATACCAATTGTATTGTTATTTTAAATATATTTGGCAAAATGTGCAACGTACCAAGGTTCGAACCAAAACCAACGCCCAAAAACCTCGAACGTCAAATTTCCGAACCTTAACCGTTGGTAAATTTTGGTTCGAACCAGCAAACCGGATGTTCCGAAAATTTGTTTGGGTTTGCAGCCCTGATATAATATTTTCTCATTTTGAGCTTTGAAAATAAGTTTGGAGCTGATCGAATCAATACCATTTAGGCCATTTTTCGACTTTGGCAGTAGATTTTCCGTCAAATTTTTAGGCATTTTCCATAATTTGAAAATCTAGTTGGTAATATTTTCTCAGGTTGAGCTTTGAAAAAAATAAGTTTGCTGAAGTGAGCTGATTAATTCAATACTTTTCCGCCCATTTTCCGACTTTAAAAGTAGATTTTCTCAAAATTCTAGGCTCATGTATTCCATATTTTTGTATGTGTAGCTTGGAAAATGAGCTTAAAGTTAATTTAAGGTTGAAATTTCAAATTGAGCTTAGGGAAAATACCAAAAAATTTGTTGTTTGGTAATCGATTCAACAATTTTTCGTCCATTTTCCAATTTTTCGACATTTGGGAGTAGATTTTTACAAAATTTGAAAGTCACTTAGCTCATATTTTGGTATGTGTAGCTTTGAAAATGAGTTTGAAACTAAACTTCCACTCAAGGGGTGTGACTTTTTTGTAAGTTTGGTATGCAGTCAGTGGTATGTTGTGTGAAACTTTCACATAGATCTTTGAAAATGAGTTTGAAACTAAACGGATGTTAAAGAAAAAAGTTTCATACAACAGTTTTTTGCAAATTTTATACATTTTTCGACAGAATTTTTCAAAATCTCAACTTAGTACTCACTTTCTGCATAAGATAAAACTACTGTTAGAAAGCAGGTTCCTAACTTTAAGGGGTTGGGCTGTAAGCTAGCCACAAATCAGTCAGGTTGAACTTTTTTAAAGATTCTTATACTTATTCCAATTACTAATTCTCAAAAATTTCACCCTCCCCATATAGAACGCAACATTACATCAGGAGGTGGAGCAGTTAAAACAGGAGAACATGGACTTGCGTGCACGTCTATCGAAATTCCAAGATGTGTAATGATAAACAAATGAAACAAAAAAAAACAAAACAAACAAAATCAACAAACGAAAGCATATAGATACATATGTATGTGACTTTGGCGGACACCACAACAATTAAATAATAATTAATTAAAGTTAAATCATAAAACAAATACTAAATAAATACTTAGTAAAGGCAGACATGAAAGTACACTATAAATACATGATGATATATATGTATATAAACAGTTATATATATATATATATATATACAAACACACACACACACTTTGTAAGCAGCGGTTGTCTATGGCAAAATCCGCCTATTTATTTTAAACTAAAATGAAAAACAAAATGCAAATTAACTTAAACCTTTTTTTTAGAGTAGTGTAACAAACAAAACTAAGAAAAAAAGCAAAAAAAAAAAAAACTACTGCAAGCAGTTGGCAACCCTGAGAAAGCTCAAGCTCAAAACGAAAAGCTTTCTGTAAAACTCCCTCGCTTCCACCCCCCTCTCCATGATGTTGGACAAGCAATCGTAGAATTGTTTTAAAAAATGTTTTTGTTTTAGTTATTTTAGTTAAGTTTTCAAACCTTCTATTCAACTTATTAAGTTTGCTTTTATTCATTAAAATAAAATACAACAAAAAACCAACAAAATCTGCATACATATGTAAATAATTTCAAAAAACAAAAATGAGCAAAAAACTTCCCTCCTCAGTTGCCTCAGTCGTCTCTCAGGCAGCTGTTAGCTTAAGTCTGCTATGATTTTTAATGAGTACCACAAACTATTATTGAATAGTTTTCGTTGTTATATACATATATTTGTTGATAACTAAAAATGAGGAATAGTCAACCCCCAAAAAAAGCCTTCTTATTTCAAACCTATTACTACTTACTAACACCCTTCCTACTCCTCCTCCTACACATCATTTACACTCATTTTATCAGTGTGTTACCACATTTTTTTGTAAGTTAAGTTTTCAATTTTAATTGTTAAAAAAAAAAACAAATTCAAATCAATTTTATACTTGGAAAATTCATTTAATTGTTACATTTTTCAACTGAAGTCGGAAAATTAGTTAAGTTTAAAAAAGAAAACTGGAAAAAAACCAACTTTTTACAAATTTCATTAAGTTTTTATTTATTCTATATGGAAATTGTGCAAGAAAAAAAACAAAACATCATCAATAAGAAATGAGAGAACACGAGAGCAAGCAAACAAGCAAACAAAAAGAAAACAACATTTGTGTAATAATAAAAATTCTAAGCTTTGCTTTTCAAATATGGAAAACAAACAAAAAAATAAAACAACAAAATTGTATTGGTATTTTTTTTTCTCCTTTTTTTCTTTGTTTTTGATTTTGATTTTGATTTGGTATACCCTTGCAGAGAAGAAAGCAGAAAGTAAATGTATTTAGAATTAAGTCAAGTCCGTTTGTCTGCCCAGGCCAAATGGCTAAAGTTGTAGAACTGAAATTTTCATCATAAGAAAGGACAAGAAAGTATTTTGCAAAAAGTCCATCGTTGATTAAAAAATGCCTTAAAAATACAAATTACATAACCCACAACAGTGTTTTCGGTTTAAGCCTATTTCGATCTGATTATGTTAATATGGATTGAACTGAACAAAACTGCATCATTGGTTTTGTTCTATTAGCTTTTGTTTACCAGATATAGCGGAATAACGAATTTGATGAATTTCTGGCACTCTAGGATTTGGGAGGCCACACTAGGCATACATATTCGGATTTATGAACTATTTGCGATAGATTACAAATTGAAGTTTATATAAGTATAGCAGAAAGTGTCTAAATTGGTCTCTAAAGTCAAACAATTCTAGTTTTATGGCAATTTTCTCAAAATAAATGACCCCAACTTAGCTAGTGTGGTTGAAGAATTTCTATTGGAACAACCTAGGCATATAAACAAACAAATGCTTTAATTATGTGATTTTTTTTTGCATTTATATCAGCTTGTTTGGCAGAGCTATAGCCTGTTTAAAAGATAAATACATATTTAAATTTATGGGAGGAGAACTAGATTGTCACTCCAAATTTGTATAGGAACTGTCAAGAGGCTACTTGATTCAGCATAAAATGTTATAAGTTTACTTGTAGATGATCAATTTTATGGTGATTCAAGTAGCCTTTTCACAGTTCCCATAAAAATTTGAAGTGGGAATCTAGTTTTCCTCCCATAAAGTGAAATATGTATTTTGTTGTTTTCGGATTTTAGAATTACCTAAGCATATAGACCCACAAATGCTCTAATTATGAGAATTTTGTTGCATTTTTATCAGCTTGTTTGGCAGATCTATAGAAAATACATACTTAAATTTATGGGAGGGGAACTAGATTGACACTCTAAATCTGTATAAGAACTAAAAAGAGGCTACTTGATTCAGCATAAATTGTTATAGGTTTACATGTAGATGATAAATTCTATGTTGAATCAAGTAGCCTTTTCACAGTTCCCCCCACATTTTTCAGTGGAAATCTAGTTTACCTCCCATAAAGTGATATATGTATTTTCGTCTCAAACAGGTTGTAAATTTGCCAAATTAACTAATATAAATGCCATAAAAATCACATAATTAGATTACATATTTGGTTATATGCCCCAATAACCGCGTTAGATTAAACGGGATGATTTATTATATAAAAAAATTAGAGGCCAATTGGAACCCATTCTGCTGTACTTATCTAGCTCTTTTGATATTTTTAGATGCATTGATATGTGCTCTGTCGAAAATAGCTCATAAATCCAGAAATGGGCAATTCCACAGAAAAGTCCACCGAGACCAAAAAATTGAAAATGCCTAAAAACACTTTTTACCATATTTTCATGAGGAAACAATCAAATTGAACTAATATGAGTCAATCTTAAATATATTCATGGCCCAATTCAAGAGTTTTCTGCTCTAAATTTACTTAAAATGAAGAAAGTTCAACTCTGTCAGAGTAAGATTGCTCTTGAAGTGAGAATATTGTACTACAAATGAGAAAACCCGTTCTAATACTGTTTTTGACAATGTTTCATACTCTTTACACAGTAAAGTTTATAAATATTCTTGATCAGCATCAACAGCCGATTCGATATAGCCATCCGATCGTCTGTCCGTAAATTTGAACGAAGAGATCTCAGAGTTGGTAAGAGATAGAGTATTTGACATGTATGAGACATAAGCTTTTTATACTTGCAGGTAGATCAAGTTTATTTTTCATTTTTGACCAGCCCCCTAACGCCCCCACAATTCCGAAAAAACGTTATATCTTCCACAGTTTTGTAGATCGATGGTTCCCTACTTCTAGAGATATTAAGTAATCAAGATTATTTATCGATTTGTCAAAGGAATGATAAAGATCAGATGAACTATACTCAAGTTATGATCAAAGAATTTTCGCTACTGTAGTGGCGCCATCTATTGGTCACTTTTGAAATGGTCACAGTAGTGGCGCCATCCATTGGTCAGTTTTAACAATTAAGTAGTGTCGCTTTCTATTGGTCAAGTAATGACCAAACGAAAGTTCGTTGCCGCAGCGTAGCGCAGCGCTGCTACTGCAGGTACAGAGTATATTATAGTCTAGCTTGAGCGTTTTTTTTGACTTGTTCTTATGGATTGTTTGCTTATATTATATATTACCGGTTTAAAAACGATTTATACCCGCTTTCAAAAGCAACTTATGCCGCTGATAAACCTCACTTTTTAATCAAAGCGGCTTCGGATTGACACACCAGCATGTTGTATAATTCTAAACGTTTGTGTAGAAAACTTACATGTCGCGTGTGGAGATCAGTTTTCTAAACGAAAAATGTAAGAATTCAGTACTGACTTATACCCTTCTTCCACTGGCGAACATTCAATCACATTATCGAAAAGTGAATTTTTCTTGTTCCACTGACGAATGTTGTTCACGGCCACACTAACAAGTAAACAAAGAACAGCTGATTGAATTGAAATGTCTGCAATTGTACATCAAAGTTGCACTCCTGGTCCCACCACGATATAAGTAGTTTGAAATATAACTGCATTTTAACATTCTAAAACAAAGAAAGAAACAATTGCCGCTTGCCTTGGTCATGTACAACTCATGGGCATAGTCGGTTTTCAATAAAGGGGGTCCATACAGTTCTGATATAGCTATATGTTGTGACAGTAGCTAGATCATCCATGACAGTGAGACTTGATCATCCGTCGCGGATGATCTACCGAATGGACATTCATCTCTTATGAGGAAATACACAGAACGAATGAGGTCATTTAGATCATTCAGCGGATGACCTGTAGAATGCCAGTGGAACAAGGGTATAATACATTGGTAATAAATAGAGTCATCGAACCATGATACAACAAACGCGCTCAGGCAATATTTTGAACTAAGCGCTTTTGCTAAGATCGCGAGAGAGAGCGGAAGAGTGAGCGCGAGAGTAAACGACGCACATTCATACAAATTAGGTATGTGTGTCGAACAAAAAAGTCATGCAGAAAGCACAAAAACAATAAAGCGATCAGTGCAACAGAAACCCACCCCTTTGAAATCACGTCGGCAAAACATAAAAAAAAAACAATAAAGCTTTAGCATCAACTTTAAGCTGTAAACTGAAGTGCTGAGAGAGCGCTATACCTTGTTCGTTGTGTTATGCATCGAACTAAGTAAACAGGTAGTGATCATGGCACACTGCACCATTTAATGGACTTGTAACTAAACATAGCAGTGAACAATTGACTGAGAAAGAGGCAGCAAGAACAATTGAACAACTCAAATCAATTTTATTCACTCACTCTTGAACCCAAAACTAGTGTAAACAAAGTATATAAGATGCAATGATGTAAGTTTTTCTACTCTATATAAGGTTGTATCTAGACATTTTGGTTTCTTGTGGAAAAGATCCATTAGGGAAGAATTTTAATAATAATCTTTGTTCATGGCAGATTTAAAGGGTGAACAGTAGTGGGCTAAGCTGACCCAAGAACTGCGAAGCTTTTCACCACACTAGGTATAAGCTATGATGTAAGCTAGTCTTAAGGTTCAGTTTGGAATCTAGCATTGAAGCGACAACCACACACTTTTCTGGAACAATCAAATTATAGAAAAACCCACTACAACAACACAAGTTAAAGGTCTTTTTTCTATTTATACAAACAATTCTACAAGTCTAAAAGAAGGAACTTCAAAATAGCTTATATCTAGTGTGTTGAAAAGCTTCGCCCTTCTTGGGTCAGCTTAGCCGACTTCTGTTCAATCTTATTAAAGCGACATGTATGAAAACTGTGAGCTTTGTTGTGCTAGCATTTTCATATTTTGTATTTAACTGTCTTACACTTTCATATACGAAAGCATCAAGAATAAGATATGGGACTTTTTACTCTTGTGTGATATTTCGCAACAAGTTGACACTTACACTTTCTCAGCTTATGCTTTATGCATAGTTTGCAGCATAATTTTGAATTAAAAAAACAGAATATAAATAGGTCAGAGTGTCTACCTATGATAGGAAATGGTCATAAGTTACTTCTAAAAAAAGCTGCTGGTCAATATAAACGTTTGTATAAAAACCGAAATTTTTTTGGTCCTTTTATCCCCTTAACAAAATGAACAAGAAAATGTCAACAAACAGTTTTATGTAAAAAAAAAAAATCAATATATTTTCCATTATCATTTTAAAGACAAGAAAAAGTCAACAAACAGTTTTATGTAAAAAAATCAGAATTTTATCCATTATCATTTTAAAGAGTGTGATGTAGGAGGAACTTGTAGCTGAGCCATATGAGAGTTTAAAGTTAAGATTAGTTATCATTCTTCATAGTTCAAGGCTTAGTGGATTGTTGAAGTAGCTTGAACAAACCGCATATATGTTGTGCGTGACGAGCTTCTCTTCTAGAAGCTGAATGGTGTTCATTATGACATTGGTACTCATTTTTCTACATTTTTTTTTGGTTTAACCCCTAGCAACGCACTTACATGGTATAATTTTTCCAATTTATTGATAACACATGTCTTGCTTCTTTTAGGGTTTTTAGTCTCAGTCTATTTTTAAACGCCTTGTACTGGAGTACTAGTACTCACAATGCACTGTTCAAATATGTTTGAACATAGTTTATTAAAAGTAAATTCAGAATAAGCTGAAAAGCCACATTTTGATAAGTATCATTGGCCTTACTTCCGTAAAATTTTCACCTATATCTAAGTCTATTTTCCATATTTAAAACCTACAAATCTGCAGGTGTATGCAAAACTCAAATTTCGGTACACCGAACTTAACATTTCTTTTTGTTTGTTCTCTTAAGTTGAAACTATTTTTGCTTAACTGCTTAATTCCTACCTGCTGCCCTCTCCTCCCTGCCCGCTGTACGCCAACCTAAACTAGGCACCTAAAATTTTACTAAACTACAAAAGGATCTCACTGCAAAAGCAACAGAGTTTAATACCAACCCGATAAAAAAACAACTAACCCTAACGATAATAAACACAAACAAAAAGGCATTCAAATTCTATATAGAAATATATAGTTAACAAAAATATATGGAAAAATACAAAAAAATAAATAAGTAGCATAAACTAAAGTTTATGTGCACCAAAAAAAAAAAACAATACCAACTTCCAACTAACCTACGCCTTTTGCACTGCTATGAGACCACCTAGAGGAAAAACCCCAACAAATAAATAAATAATAAAAAAAAAGAACAGATTTAAAAACATGTTTGAGCTTTGGTTGTTTTGTAAATTGACACACACACAGACATACATACACAGAAGAATATACGATATAACTAAACTATAAATTTAGAGGACTTAGACACTTACAAAAAGGAAAAACAAAACAAAAGCAATTGCTACATATTTGTAAAGAATTTAAAAACAAAAATCATGTTAAATTTATACATAGAAAAACAAACAAGTAATGAAAAGCATAAACGTAGAGGTGAAATCACTAAAAAAACTAAATTCACACAACATCTCATTGACTGGGTGCTTAGGCTGCCTTTTACACTTGTCATATATATGTCTTAATAGTTGGTTGTTCAAATTCTTTCTTAAATTGGAAAGAAACTCTCTACAAGAACCTGTGCTATACCATCATTAAAGGCTAAATTTTCTAAATATTAAGAAATATTTGTTATGCTTTTAGAGATACATATGTGCCAAGTGTAAAGGCAGCTTTAAGAATTGTGGAAAACTGGTCGTAATTGCTGTAAAATAAAACTAGAGAAGAATTAATTAATCATCATTTAATGAAAAGGAACCACAAATTGTATTTTGAAAAGCAATAGGAAATGATTTCTAACTTTGTGAGTGTTTATACACACACACACACACACAATGGCAGGTGGCCAGTGTAGAATACAAGGAAATTATGACAGAGTTTTCTGAACATCTATGGTAAAACTCAAAATTAAATCATGAAAAGTCACATATGAAGACAATGTTGTGGTGCATCCCGTGCATCCTGATCCTTGTCAGCAACACTAATTATATTTAATGCTAATACAAAAGGAGACTTGATTATGGGTTAGGTTGTGTTATGTGAATATGATATTTAACGCTATGTGTATATCAGAGAACTGCAATGCGTAGTCATTAATGCGTACTACGCACGTGGTACGCATTTTTTAAAATACGCATACGCATTAGAAATAGTAGGCTACGCATACGCACACTACGCATCAGAAAAAAACTGAGTATGCGTAGTACGTAGACGCAAAAGTTGAAAAGTACGCACTAAATACTCAAACTGAGCAGAAGGCATTTTCTAAATGCTTCATTTTTACTTCATTTATGCGTACTTTGAAATTTCTATAGGAAATCAAAGTTACTTTGTTAAATTTTTTTTTTGGTTTTACTTAGAAATATACTTAGTTAGTTAATCTTGTTAACTTATCAAAACTTATTCTTGGTATTTGCGTGATCGGTAATCTCGAAAATATTTTATTACTATTATTATTGCTATTAGTTTTATATGGGCAACTTCCGCGTGACGAGCGCTACTTTCGTACTCGTTTTTGGATTAAAATATAAACAAATTTTTGTTTTTCAAAGTTATAACTTCAACTTATACACAGTGTTTAGTGAGATTGAAGTGTACTTTCGAATGGCATAAAACATAATTTAAAAATAGGTTGCGAAAGGCTCTGTGAAATTAGACCTCGTGAATTTAGGCCGCGGTGCATTTTGCAAGGCGGTCTAATTTCATTCTGCAAAATGAATTTAGGCCGTGACCATCAAATGAAATTAGACCGCGCGGCCTTATTTTATTTTTCAAAATGATTTTAGACCGCCATCACAAAATGAAATTAGATCGATCGGCCTTATTTCATTCTTCAAAATGAATTTAGACCGCCATCACAAAATTAAGTTAGACTGCGCGCTCTCTGTACGTGTAAAAGCGCCGGAGGCGGGTGTAGAAATGAGTTTAAAAGTATCTATCCACAATCCGTTCAAACAGCAAACATTGAAAAACTAGACCGCACGGTCTAATTTCATTTTGTGATGGCGGTCTAAATTCATTATTCAGAATGCAATTAGACCGCCGACCGCGGTCTAATTTCCATTACCCGTTGCGAAATAATTGATCACAAAGTTTTGTGACGTACGTTACAAAAAGTGGAAGTCTTTTTGAAAGTTGAAGTGTGTTTTCGTAATTTTTAGCGAATTTTGCGTAAAAAAGCATACAATGACTAATACTTAAAAAAAAAAAATTTGCATCACAAATATTTTGTCGGTTTTTATCAATGGACGTGAATCCTTTGTGAGGCACGCTACATTTTTCCATAATTTTATTTATGTGTTTTATATTATAATGCAAAACAAAACTTACAGTTAATTGCAATCACATGGTTTCTTATGGTTTCGTATGCATTCCTTTTTTTACCCTGAGTACCCTCAGAAAGATTTTAGATAGCAAAAGTTTTATCAAAAAAAATTTGCAATATTAATGTCAAAATGAGAAAAATTGCGCTATCGCGGCTGTGAAACCGAAAATTTTCAAACGGGCTATTGGCTTACGTTATTTCAATTGAATTGTTTCCCTATGAAAATATGAGAAAAAAATATGGTTTAGGTGAGCTGTTTCTGGAAGTTGCCTATATATATTATAGCATTTAAACATCGGCGGCAAATTATTATAGCATGTTAAATAAGTTTGGCAACAACATCACAACAGCAACATTAAGGGCCACAATTGCACAAGTGTATAAGATTTTGCTCCAGAGATATTTTTGTAATCTTGTCTTGACCAAAGTTCGTTTATATTTTGATACTTATTGAGTTTATGCAAAAGTAAGAAATAGGGAGAATTTTTCCGACTTTTATAAATTTTGAATAAAAAGTGCGTATACGCATTTGATTTGCGTATACGCACAGAAATTAAGCGTAGTGTGCGTATGCCTCAAATATTAAAACGTAGTGTGCGTACTTTTGGAAGTATACGTCAGCGTAGTTGAAGTACGAATGAAGTACGCATACGTTTTTTGATTGGATACGCATTGGTCGGGCGTGGCGTATCAGTTGTATGTGTGTCTGCTGGTGCGGGTGGTTGTGGGTTCGATCCCGCCTCGGACCATCTAATAGAAAAAGTTTTTTCTTTCTTTAGAAAAAAGCTTTTACACACCCGATCACCTTCACCAGCTACTGGCGCCAGCTCTGAAGTTAACTAGCCATGAAGAAGCAAAAATTCTCTAACTATTGCCGTTCGGATTCAACGTTAAACTGTAGGTCCCTTTCTCTTGTGCGAAAAATTATAAGCACACACGCCAAGAGATTGAGAGAAGCTTGGCCCTGGCCCTTCTGGAGGTGCTGTTTGAGCCAATTTTACTTTTTACTTACGCATTGAAGCATTGACGCATTTGAAGCTATACGTATGCGTATACGTTTTTGGTACGTTTTGCAGTTCTCTGATACACACACACACACTGGCAGGCTACCAAATTGTTTCGTTTTAGTCAGTGTAGAATAATGCTGAATGGATTTAAAAACTTAAAATGCAATATGAGCTTCAAAATTCATTTCTTAAACAGACATTTGGATAATGTTTTCTAAAAATTTTGGTAATATGAGTGATGAGTAGACATCGGATTTTATGCACTTTTTTAAATTAAAGTTGAATGAGTTGAAAATTTGGAATTATGCTAATTTAATAAACCACTTTCCATAGGAAATTGCATATGCAAAATATGTAATTGTATAAAAAATTTATAAAAATGGCGAAATTTAAAAAAAATTTTATTCTAGAGCTTAGATTATTATAAAGAATATATAGATGGCATATGTAGACGGTTAAATGGCAGTTGTAGACCAAGCAAATGAAAGGTGTACCTTGAAAGTTCTAAAATATTGGGAAATTTCTAAATTGTTCATTGATTTCAGATTTTTATGATGATTTTATGGACGACTAGAGATGTGGAACAAATGGTCAAAAAAGTCACGAAATTTCAAAATTTGCCAAATTTTCAAAGGACCTAAGATAACTATGAAGGTTGGATAGATGGCAATTGGAGAGGCGTATATTAGAGATGTAGACCAAAAACCGCGAACTTTGTAAAATTTTCAATGGAGTATTTACGAAAGCGAGAGGTGTGGGTTGAACAGGTCAAAATTTGCCAATTTTTCATATGACCAAAGATTATATGAAGACTTAATAGACGGCTATAGTAGACGGGTAAATATAGGAAGTGCAAATCGAACTGTTAAAAAAATTGCGAAATTTTCAAAATTATTATTTGAGTTATGATTTTTCGCGAAATTTGCAAAATTTTATGAGTCTTGGGAATCATTAAGATGTAATAGATGGCAATTGTGGAAGCGTAAATGGTTAAATCCAAAGGTCCAAAAAGTTGACAAAGTAGACAGGTAAATGGACGGGTCAAGATCAAGCGGACCAAAAATCCGGATATATACAAAATTATATGATTAGTTCAGATTATAATGAAGATTTAATAGTTGGCAATTAAAGACGGGTAAATAGGAGGTGTCGGTCAATCGGTTTAAAGAAATTGTAACATTTGCGAAATTGTTATATGAGTTTAGATTGCCACGAAGACGGGTATATCGACGGGTAAATAGAAGGTGAAGATCATACGAACCAAAAACTCGTGAAATTAGAAGAAAAATTTAACAAGTTTAGATTATCATGAAGAATTGATAGATGGCAATTGTATATTAAGCTTCACTTCTTCGTATTCTGTTTAAAATTCTTAAGGGGGGGCGCAGCAACGCACTCCGGTTGCCTGGTATGTAAATATGTTTTGCAAAACAGTTTGATGGCAAATCTTTTAGCCATTTTTGTGTTTTTATCACTCATTTTCGGCATTTAAATTGATTACAAGTTGAATTGGTGACGTTGATTTACAAGTTCAAACAGATTTGCAACAAAATCAGAAAATTGTTAACACAGAAACATTATGTTATTTCATAAAAACAGGTTTTTTGCATATTTTGCAAATTTTTGTATGCAAATATGCAATTTATGCAAAATTGTTTTTAGCGGACTTAGATCATTGATCAATAAAAATAAGATGTGTGCAATCAGAACTAAAATCGGACATGCGGTTCAAAATATGCAAATATGCAAAATCTGATGTCTAGTTATGAGCAAGGTTAAAGGTTCCACCAGGATATCAAAGAATTGGAGATAAGGTACCAATGAAGGTGGGACATTAACATGATGGCAAATTACTGTTAGTGCCTAAGAAGAGATGAATACAATAAATTTCATAAGCAAAAGTCTCGAAAGGGCAGATTCTTAGAAACTGAATAACCGCCTTAGGTTTTTTTAAATTTTGTTACTAGTTCATTTCTAATGACAAGGCCACTTAACTCATTGCATACTTATGGGCAGCAACGATAAATAAGATCTTTTGTGAATTCGTGTACAAATACTAAAAATGGTATACAGCAGTGTCACAGAAATCTCTTCCAACCAAATTCCAACCCAAAACCAATTCTCGGTGTCACAGAAATCTCTTTCGGTTGGTTTCAAATCTGTCGTGTTTTGTCAGGAGATTGTGCAAAATTCACTACCCAAACAATTTTGACAAGTTTGCAAGGCAACCGAAGATGAAATCTCTAGAGATTTCTGTGACACCGCTGATATATTCATTAAAACAAGTCGTAGAGCTGCTTGGGATAGTTTATTTCAAAGTTAAGTAATTGTACGTTCGGATAATATCAACGAGAGACAAAACAAATGTATAGGTTCTCCACAAAACGCGCTTAAAGGACCATTTCTGAAAACCGATTCGTGTTCAGCACACGAAAATCATCTAGAATCAACAACGCACCTTCAACTGAAAAAAGTCTAATTTTGTTGTCTTGTGTAACCTGTTCCGAAAATAAGTTGTCGCCAACTCAAAACAAGAACGAAATATTCTCAAGTTTTAGAATGAAAAATGTTCTAAATGCACTACTTGAAATGAAAAATGTTCAACTCGATGGGTCAAGATAGGTTTTTCTTTTTTATCAACGTTAAGCATAAAGGGTCTAGACCGATAGGGGAAGGGGTGCGGCAAAAATCCTTTTATTCTAAGACTTTTTATACTCTGTACCAAAGGTACATAGAGTATATTAAGTTTGTGCAAAAGTATGTAACAGGGAGAAGGAATCATTTCCGACCCTATAAAGTTTATATATTCTTGATCAGCATCAACAGCCGAGTCGATATATGATAGATAGGTGGTTTGTACCTTCTAGAGATATCTTGTAAACAAAATTTATCGATTTGCTGAAGGAATGATAAAGATCGGATGAACGACACTCAAGTTATGAGTAAAAAACGGAAAGTTAACACCCCTTACCACCCCACCCATAACCACAGCATTCCGTTTAACAGAGGAAATCTTAGTGAGAGAGAAAGAGAGAGAGAGAGGAACTTAGAGAGCGCACAGCGTTGTGCGTTTCTCTCTCTCTCTCTCACTAAGATTGCCCCTCTTGACTCGTGAGCAAATGCGAGGGTAGTAAGGGTTCAGAGTATGTTATAGTCGGGCTTGACCGACTTTCTTTCTTATTTGTTTTGTGTAAGTGAAAATGTAGGAAATGTAGAAATAAGAAAGCTAAACGCGGCGTGCCGAAAAGCTACACAAACGTTATGGGTTGAAAATCCCAGTCAAAATGTGTAGAAATCCAACATTTTCGTGTAGATTTTGCATATTTTATTTCTCTGAGTATCATCCACAAATTCACAGCTATGTGACAACCAGAGAACGGCTTCGTTCTATTGCAAAACGCTCACACATTATTGAACATCCGAATAAACAGGCTTCGCGCTCTATTCATCAAACTTGCATACTCAACATGTTCGCAGCAGAGTTTTATTCGAACCAATTGTTGTCACTCTGATTATAATTATGTTCGACTTCATTCCAATCAGTTCGGCTGAATGTTCGTTTGGCTCAACGAAGATTGTTTAGAGTGAGCGAAAATCCCCTCGTATGAATAAACTCTTGCAAAGACGCATAGGCAGTGACGGCGCTGCTGACAGCTATGAAAAAGAGAGAGATGGATAGAGTAAAAACTCTAGCTCAACGCGGTGGCCGGTCAACGCTGAGTTTTGTTCGATCGAACACATAAACGTCCGATCAAAAAACTCTAGCTGAACCACTCGATGCGACTGCAGGTATGAGCTGAATATATTCAGCACCGAGTTCTGTTCGATGAATAAATATGAACATACACGTTGGATCACATAACGCCGCTCGATGCGATTGCGTTGTGAGTTGAATATATTCAGCTCTGAGTTTTGTTAATTGATTAAATGTGAGTAAGAATTTTTGTGTATGAGCCAATCAAGAAAAAAGTGATTTTTGCAGTTCTCTGGTGACAACTCCACAACGTTCGTGTTTTCTTTCCGTACCCAATGTAAACCTCTGACGTCAAACCTTTTGAGAGTGGTTTTACAACCTTTTTTTTTTCGTTTGTGAGCGCTTTTTGGCGTTCTCCTTACCATGCTTTTACAAGTACAGTGTTGCTCTAGCTGCACAAGTGTTTTTGTAAAAGTCAAAAGGACCATAACCGGTGCCTGTCAAAAGCAGGCTAAACTAAAGTAAATTTCTAGTTTTATTCTACAGCAAAAGACGAAACATAAAAGTTAAATGATTTACCAGCAATCCTCCTCCACCCAGAGTTGAGCCATGTTTAATTGGCTGAAAATGTCAGCTTATGGTCTGGTTTCAAAGCAAGTTCCTGTTTAGTTTCCTCTACGGCTTAGTTTAAAGTAGTTTATGGTATTAGTTTTTGGGTAGTTTGTAGAGTTTTTAGTTATAAATTAAGCTTTGTTGTGGTTTTGAATTGTTGCAATATTTAAATAAATGAGTAAAAATTTACACAAAAAGTTGTGTGGCCTACTTTTAGGCTGCACTGTGGGGAACTAACAAACCAGGCCAAAAGTTGGCACATGTTTTTCGTTTTTATGTTAGGATTTTAGATTTAGTTTTCAGTTTCAAATAAAATATTTCTGATAAGAATGTTCCGTAACAGAAAAAAAATGTAGACTTTAGCAACAAACAGAAGACGATAAAACTGAAAGTAAACCTTTTTCGTTTAGCAATTATAACGAATATTATATACATACATACAAAACATATATATACATATATATATACATATATATATATTTATTATACGCATGCGAAAACCAAAAACTGAGTAAAAAAAATACTTTTTGTAGATAAATTCAATTTATTGGTAGAGAAGTTGATGATTTTTTTACAACATATATTTCAACTAGCAAACCGCATAGAGCAATGGACGACGAAGCGGAGGCTGAATGCGCCTCGTGGGCAGGGTTAAAAATAGTAACTAAAGACACAAATTGTTGCAGTGCAAAAGCGAACTTAGCGAATCGAGTGTTAAGTTAAGTCAAGTGTAAGAGGTCAAGTACGCTGAGGGTGTGGGTACTTAGCATGTAAGTGCAACTGAATGTGGGCAATGCAAACATATTAATATACACATACACACACACAGACACACACACACACACACATATATAGTATATATATATATTATATATATATATTCTTAAACGTTGTTGAATTTTAAACTCAATAAAATCCCCCCCCGGAAAAAAAGAACCCCTAACTAAAAAAAACCTAAATGTAGTAACTAAAATAAACATAAAAAATCACAAAAAAAAAATTGTTAGTTGTTGCATAAACATAAAAAAAACTAAATTAAACAAAATGTTTTAGAGCCTTTACTTATATTTTGAGAATTTTGCCATGGAAACGAAATGCAAATAATTTTATATATAAAAAACTAAAAAGCGAAAAATTAACAAAAAAAAAAAACACAAACTCACTAAAAGCTAAACTTAATTTAGTACTAACAATTTGTAAAGCGTTTGTATTAGTGACAGAAAACAAAACGAAAAAACGAAAAAATCAGCTTGCAATAAAAATCTAAATTAACAAATTCAAGCGAATTCAAAACAAAAAGAAAAAACAAGCCTAAGCAAGGACACTAACATGTACCTAGATATATATACAACTCGAAGGAAACTCTAAAATAATAAAAAACACAAGTGCTCGATGCTGCAGATATTAGTTAATAATAATAACAATATAATTTACATTTTACACAACTGGAACTTTGTGTTGGTTTGGCTTAAGCATTTTCAAAACAAACAAACAAAACAAAACAACAACAATTTATGGTCTTTGATTTTATTTCTTAAGTTTACAAAACTTCAATTATGTGGCTTATGTTTTGTTATTTTCTGTGAAAACCAATAAAAATCAACAAATTATTCATAGGAATAATCATGCTGGCGGTCATATGTTTTATTAAAATAAAAAAAAAACTGCAAAGAAATACAAACAATAAAGGTTTAGATACAAATTTTGAAACGATAAATGCAACAAAAAAACAAAATAAAATTGAATTTATTTCATTTGTACTTATTTCTCCCATGGGATAAGGTTCGGCTGGTTCAAGTGTTGCCTACTTTTAGGCTGCACTTGAAATGACTATTTGAAGTTACCTGTAAGTTAACCACGCAGTAAGTAATACACTATCCGATGTGTTTCCGAAATCTCTAGAGATTTTGGGGTCAGTTGTTTTTGAAAACAAACAGTCTAAATGTTCACAAATGTCGGAGATTTCATTTTTCGGAGTTAGCTTCGGAGCTGCATGTAAAACAGCTGGCAAAAACAGCTGACTGGTAGTTTTTGCGTTGAGACTGCCACGACAGGATTGTAGGCATTAATTGTTTGGATATTTCTGGGAGAAAACTGTTGGCGAGGGTGACATAATCGAAACAAAAGTTTCAGAAATTAGAAAAGAAATTCGAGTGTGTTCTAGAAATCTCTAGAGATTTTCGTACAAACGATTTGATTTCGAACTAAACTAGTAGGACTTTATATGTGAAATGATAACTATAAGGTCGGCTACTAGATCATAGGTCGATATAACCGTACGCATTAAATCTACTTGGCCTTGGTCGGTTTCAAATCGCTCAACTTTTGTCATCTAATCTAGTAGCCGGGCATGTATGTGGCACATAACATACACTGCTCGCCACTTGAATAGGACACCCTGTATGCTCTCTTTAAAACTGCTCGTAACTCGAAAACGAAATGGTAGAATAACGGTATTTTTTGCATATTATCTTTGTGCAAGCATTCTTCGCTCTTTCTGGTATATTCCAAGTTTTGGAATAGAACCGTTATAAAGTTGTTTGCACTTTATGTGAGCATTCGCAAAAATTCAATGAAATTTTTGCGCCACTTGAATAGAACATGCATTTTATTTGGTCGGTATCGTTGACACGTGCACACAAATTTTGGTTTACTTAAACTTTTTGCTTTAATTGAAGTGTATATAAAATTAAAAAAAATTAAAATGGGGCGTGGCACTTCATTATCTGAGTCGGAGAAAGGAAAAATCCAAGCTTACAAGGATTCCGGCCTTTCAATTGCCAAAATAGCAAAAAAAAAAAGTCGACAGGAGCCGTCACGCCATAACAAATTTTTTAAATAATGAGGCTAATAAAGGGCCGCACCCACAGTGTGCTTACCATCGCGGACAAGCGACTTATATTAAGAGAAGCTTCCAATTCGCACGACTCTTTGGCCAAGATAAGGGAAAAATGCAACGTTAAAGCAAGTTTGACAACCATGCGTCGTGTTATTAATAATTGCTACACACCTGAAGAGACTAAAAATCAAGAAGAAGCCACCTCATAACCCGGTTCGGAAGTAACAACGCCTTGATTTCGCGCGCGCACATGTCACCTGGACTTCGGAGTGGCAACGTGTTGTCTTTTCGGACGAAAAAAAGTTTAATTTGGAGGGCCCCGATGGCTACAGCTACTATTTTCATGATCTTCGAAAAGAACCACACCATCTTGATAAGTTGCACAGCAGTGCTGGAGGTATTATGGTATGGGGGGCCATTTCCTATTATGGCACCTGTGAGCTTAAATTTATTCCAACCACCATGAATGCGTTGTGTTATAATGGTATATTGAAAGAGGCCTTTCCACACTTCCAAACTCTTTTTGCAAATCTAAAATGGATTTATCAACATGATGCCCCTATACATACGGCCCGGATTGAACGGAACTGGCCACCCTATTCACCGGACTTGAATATCATTGAGAATGTGTGGGGATGGCTAACACGTGAAGTATATGGATCAGGTCAGCAATATTCGAGCGTTCCCGAACTAATTGCAGCTATCAAATTAGCATGGGGCTCGATATCGTTGAATTATTTGGGAAAATTGTATGCATCCCTTCCAGACCGAATGTGTGAGGTTTTGGAGAAAAAAGGAGGCTCAACACACTATTGAAAACTTTTTTTGGTTTAAAAACATGTTAGTAATTTCTTATTTAAGTAATATTGTTATTTGAAAAGGATTGAAATATTCTTAAATGGTTTTTAGATAAAGTGTCCTATTCAAGTGGTGCAAAATGAAGACTCCAAAATTTGTTACTTATTGGTTAACAATGTTTTTTGTATACTTACAACTTTTGAATAATTTTGTAATTTTCGTCTAATTACTACATTTAAATAAACTTTATAAGAAAACAAAAATTATTTTCCTAGATGGCTTGGTTTAGCAGCAATTAACTATAGAAAATCGACTTTAGAGGTGTCCTATTCAAGTGCCGAGCAGTGTAAACAACAACACCTTGCAGGTTTATGAATATAACATATTTTAATATATTTTTTTTATTAAGTGAAATTAATAATAAATTAATTGTTATCATTATGACTTTTGACAATCTGCAGTATTAGCGCAGTGAACGTTGGTAGCTGCCTCTTCAGACATTTTCCTTAAAATTATGTCAGGCACAATCAATGGCATTAAATGCAGTTCGATTTAGTCCCGAGCAGCGGCACTTGGCTACCACGGCAAAGATTTCGTTCATCTCGATTGAAAAGTAATTAGCGCGTTTCTGGCGATTTTGCCTCCGTAAAGTTGGTCAGGTCAGCATGATGGTCTTCTGGATGTACTGCTGTAGCATGTGTGACTTGGCATCGTATATAGCTCCGGCAGCGGTCCCTGGGTGGTCACATAGCACTTGGCCACGAAGTCAGGACCCTGTCAGGGAAACATTAAAATATGGAAGTGATTTATAAAGTTGAAGTTTGGTTCGCCCATTTCTGACCTTGAAATAATTGGCATTGATGTAGGGCACATCCTCGTTGCTCGATTCACTTTTGCTCGGTCACCTTCGGGGGGTCAATTGAGGCCGCACTATCCGCTATACTACCGCTTGATAGGAGGCCAGCAGTTCGCTGTCCACTGAACTGGGAGCGGACATTTGGTTTGTGGCCGTTTTACTGTCGCGATCATTGAGCACCGGCGGCTGTTCAATGATTTTTCTTTAGGTCTGGTAGCTGTGATCGAAGACATAGTTGAGGCGAATCAAATCCACCTGATTGAGGGGACTGAAGGCCGTTAGAAGTGTTTGAATGCTGGCCAAATAGATTTTAAACTCCTCGCTGGTGGTTTGTGGTGGCAGGAGACGCCACATGATGTTGCCGACCGTGTTCCGGTCCGCCGGTGTTCTCTGGCGGGTTTCCGAGTGTTTCTGATTCCGCCAAGTCCCGCACCTCGCTCCTCACTTTCACGGCGTTTATTAAATTCAGCTTGCCCGCCATTGAAAGCGCCATTAGGCGTCGTTTTCTGCAGGAATCTTTTTTAGATGCGCTCATTTTCAATTTGGCTCCACAAATAAGAATCGAAACCTATGTTGCTCACGTCACGGCAAAAAAAGAGGCGTTAACAGCACTTAAAGGCGATGTTAACTTTGAACGTAACGTAGTGGCAAACGTAAGCATTTTTCGCGATTGGTAAAAACCGAATATGAAACGGCCTCACGAAAAAATTCCTTTGCAGTTTTTTTTATATAGAGTTTTTTATTTCGCGGCCGTTTCCGTAACCATGGACACCGCCCTTTAAGCAAAAAAAAAATTCTAGATGAGCAACAGCATTCAAAATGCTTATGATTACCGTGCGACGCACTGTACCAACAAGTAAATAAAGTTGAGAAATAACGGCTGGTTTTGAATTGAAGTAACATATTGGCGCCTCAGATCGATATCGATTATTAAGCTTAATACTCAGACCATACCGTCGAAATGTCAGCAGCAAAAGTTTGTCGATTAGAGTAATTTAAAACCAACGGTAAGATTTTACATTGGCGATGACTTCTGCATTCCGTGTATCTTCCAAATATCCCTGGATATTAAAAAAAAAAATAGGGGAAAGCTAAATTCAGCTCGACCGAAGTTTATATACCCTTATAGCTTCTTTAATTTATGTAAATTAAGGTTTTAAATGTTTTTCGTCGAACATTCTTAGCTGAGTTATTTTCCAAACTCAGCAATAGATGGCGCCACTACTTTGACCATTTGTTTGCCAGTTTGTTATATGGCAGCTATACGATATATTCATCAGATTTTGACCAAACTCGTCAAAATTGTGTGGAAACCGATAATATTCATAACTGGAAAGCTTAAAGACGCTACCATTGAAAACAAAAAAGCTTTTCTCACTAGAACTACTTTTTCAACCGATCGTTCCTATGGCAGCTATATGCTATAGTCATCCGATTTGAATCAAACTTGACAGAATTGTGAGGTAGCATATAGAATTGATCAGTAACAAGTTTGAGAGCGATAGCATTGAAAACATAAACGTTTTTCCTACTAAGACTTTTTCTTTGAACTAACTTTTGTATGACAGCTATACTATATAGTTGTCCGATTTTCATCAAACTTGGTGGAATTATGTAAAAACATAGACCGATCGATCCTATGGCAGCTATATGCTATAGTCATCCGATACGGCCGATTCCGACAAATGTGCAGCGTATTTGTACCAAAAGGCTTTGTGCAACGTTTGGTTAAGATAGCTTTTAAGCTAACGGAGGAGATAGCATAGAAACAGACGGACGGACAGACGGACATGGCTATATCAACTCAGCTCGTCATGCTGATCAAGAATATATATACTTTGTGTGGTCGGATATGCTTCCTTCTCTGGACAATTTTAATATATTCTCTACAAGGGTATAAAAATGTATATTTTTAGGAAATGGCAACACTACAAAATTGACAGCTTTGTCTCAACAGAGTTACTTTTATCAAATAGAACCGGTTCTATTTCATCATATTTGTCTAAAGAGAAGGCCAAAGTTTCTCGTTCGAGTTATATGTTTGCCTATTGTACTATAATATCGTGTCTTTAGAGAGACACTTTAGAGATATACGTCAAGTGTAAAGACTGTTTAATTGATTACGATCAGAACAAATCAAAAAATAGTCGGGCTTATTGGCGACTATCAAAAATAATTATTTGTCCTGTGAAATCAATAAAATTTTCAACTACTTTTTAAGATTATTTTGGATTATGATTATTTTCCAAAAACTACATAGCCAGATTTGTGGCCCACAATGCTTTTAATTTCTTAAGTATGCAGTCTTAAAGCACATCAACAGAAAGCAATTTAGAGATTTTTTTCTTCTAGTAACAACCCTGCATTTTTTTCGGTCCATCTATCCGTTAAAAAATTCCAATTTTTTTTTGTTCAGAGCTGGCAATGTTAATGTATACCCCAAGAATAATTTTTCAAATTTTTAAAATGCAAGCCGTCAGAATTTGAAAAGTTGTGTCGGTGAGAAAGCTCAGGAATTCCTCGATGCTATAAACCACGACATTAGCTGCCGTGTACCAGTTGATGCCATTAAACACAGCGCGGATAAGATTGTTTCTTCTTTTCATGGCATCGTGAATGGCCTGAGTTATGACTTCCTCCTGGACTAGCAACATAATGTTTAAAATGATCCTTTCTGAGTCGGTTTGGTCGATAATGGCCACCGGAAGTTTCGGCTTCGTGCTAGTCAGTAGATTTTCGTAAATAATAGTACATCGGACGGACAGACATCGTGCTGATCAAGAATTTATATGCTTTATGCCGTCGGAGATGATTTCATCTATGCGTTGCAAATACACTTTTCAACACTTTTCAAGTGTATCAAAGCTACAGCCCGGATATATATGCTAAAAAGAATATGAGTATATTTCCAAAAAATATTCTAACGAGATGTGCCGAAGTTTTTATACCCTTTGCAAATGCTGGTTTTGAAATGTCAGAGTTTAAAAACGCTTACATAAAAATCAAACATTTTTCTAACAAAAACCCATTTTCCGACAGATAAACATCTGATTTCGACCAAATTTCTCGAATCCTTTTGAAATCATATCAAATTAACAATCGCCGAGTTTAACAAAGATGAAATTTAAAACCAAAAAATTCACTAAGACTCATTTTCCGACCAATCGGTCCAATGGCAGCCTTAAGAAATAGTCATCCGACTTCGACCACATTTTGCGAATCTATGTAAAAGCTTATAAAATTAGTAATCAGCGAGTTTAAGGACGCTAACATTAAAAAAACAAAAAAAAATGTCTTACTAAGACCCATTTTCGACCGATCGGTCCTATGACAATCATAAGATATAGTCACCGAATGTCGATCAACTTTTTCAAATTAGTTTGAAAGCTTTTAATATTAATAATCAACGACCTTGAGAACGAAATACTTGAAAACAATAAAGCTTTTTTCACTAAGACCCATTTTCCGACCGATCGGTCCTAAGGCAGCTTTAAGATATTGTCACCCGATTTTGACCAAAATTTGAAAATCTGTTTGAAAGCATGTAATATTGAGTGGTGTGGTCGGGCGTGGCGTACCAGTTGTGTGTGTGGCTGCTGGTGCGGGACGTTGTGGCGCCAGCCTCGGCGCCAGCTGTGAAGTAACTAGCCATGAAAAAGCAAAAATTCTCTAACTATTGCCGTTCGGATTCGGCGTTAAACTGTAGGTCCCTTTCTCTTGTGCGAAAAATTATAAGCACACACGCGAAGAGATTGAGAGAAGCTTGGCCCTGGCCCTCCCGGAGGTGCTGTTTGAGCCAATTTTACTTTTATTACTTTACCTTGTTCAGTCTTTTTAGATGTCTTTTGATGATTAAAAAGAGATTAATTTGATGTGCGATCTAAGGAAGACTCGAAAATGAGTCATACATATGCTAAAAATGTGATTTGTTCAAATTCGACGAGAAAAACTCGCAAATGATTCGAAACTTATCAGAAAAACGGGTTATAGACGACTGTTCAAGAAGAACCGCGGCTAGGGTACCATTTTCTCCCGACCAAAGTATCATTTATGATCAGAAAACGTTATTTAGACAGAGGACTCGAAAAAGACCCGAATGTGATCAAAAGTTTTGTAAAATGCTGGCTGGTGATGTTAGGTGTTTGGATACGAGTCTAAGATGGCCAGGTTCTAGTCCCGAGACTCAGTAAGGACAGAAATTTTGTATTATTTTTTTTTTTGGCTCAAGCTTAGAGGATAAGCTTAGTACTGATTTTCGTTCAAGACAACTCGCTGATTTGAGGTCCAATTGTATGGGAAAAACTTGAATATTTTTTCGGTTTATAGTTATTATATTTTAATTAAGATTCGAAGCAATTTAAATGTTTTGTGAAAGTTAAATTTCCAGTAAAAATGGCAAAAGTAGAAAGCTTTATTCTAAAAAGTTTGGAAAGTCAGAGAGACAGAAACAGACATGATAACATAACAAGCTAAGTTTTCACACGCAAAACTAAGCCCTCTTAGTAAAAGCGATGATCTTCCTGGTCTTAGTTTTCAACGCGGCATTGCGACTGGGTCACTTTTCGAAGGCGTGGAAAAAGGCTCAGATCGTAATGTAATAATGGGAAAAGCCCGTCTGAGGTCGATTCATACCAGTACAAACAGCCTCCTAACCACAGTAGCATACATTTTCGAGAGGTATCTACCAGCCCGCCGAATCATGGCAATCGATGGGGTGAGTGGCAGAATACCTACTTTACAGTTCGGTTATAGAAAGTCACACGGAATCCCTGAACAGCTGAATAGTGTCACAAACTTCATTATGGACGGATGGAATCCGGCTAAGGAGTACGTGGTTGCAGTCTACCTGGACATTAGGCAGGCTTTTGATACAGTGAGGTACGCTGGACTGCTATGTAAGGTAAAAAACATCTTACCGCCTCAACTATAAACTCTTGTGAGAAGCTTTCTCTCGTACAGGACCTTTTCGGTAGTATTTGAAGGGGCTGTTTCTAGCCTGAGGGTAATACGAGCTGGTGTGCCTCAAGGAAGTGTGCTTGGACCAACTCTCTGCTCTCACTACACTTGTGATATGCCTACCGGAAGAACAATACCCATTGAAGACGTCCAAGACGATACGATGCTGACGATACACCTATTATAGCGAGAGACACATGTATGTATAATACCACTGATGCTGCTCAACAATATTTGTATCGATTGCAACATTTGCTCACTGCAACATTTGCTGACGATACAGCTATTATGGCGAAAGACACATGTATCTTTAATACCACTGATGTCCCTCAACAATATTTGTATCGATTCAGCAGATGGGCAAAGCGATGGAACAATGAGCTTAACCTAGCTCAATGTCATGCTAAGTGTCCAGACGTATTCCTCAACGATCAGCTATGACGTCACTTATCTGATCATAAATACTTGGGAATATATCTGGACAAGCGATTTACATTCGGAAACCATATCAACGCGCTTGTAAGGTCACTATATGGCAGAGTAAAGAAAATGGGATGGCTTTTCTTTAACAGAAACTTTTAACTCTCACTCCGAAATAAGGTATGTGATCCAAGTATATGGTATAATATCCACAGGCAAATAATTTGCCCAAATTTTGTTGAAAATATGGCTAAAAAGCCTTAATTGCAGATGTTGCAGTACTGAAAACTAAAACTATGTTTCCATATGCAAATAATTTGAACAAACATGGCCGAAACGTTGCCTAATTTGAACAATAAAGCAAAATTTGCATTCAAATTTGAGCATTATCAATAGTCTCATGTATAAAGAAAATGGACAAATTTCGATTATTTTAATGAATTTCAATTCATATTGTTCAATATGTCTGAAGCAATGTTGACAACTCTTAAATGTTGCGGCAGCAATGTTGCCAACAAAAAATATTATATTAATTATGAAACAATTTGAATAAAATCGGTTTAATTTACATCCACTTCTCAACGGGCGTATCTTATGCAAAACTTTTAACAAAAAATTTCCTCATAAATATATATATTTTT
The DNA here is from genome assembly GCA_037044535.1 of Lordiphosa magnipectinata. NCBI lineage: Eukaryota > Metazoa > Arthropoda > Insecta > Diptera > Drosophilidae > Lordiphosa > Lordiphosa magnipectinata. The sequence goes on from JBAMBO010000556.1 coordinate 152,376, forward strand.
TTTGGTTGTTAATTTCCGTTGATTAACCAGCTGCATAACCATTCCAGGCAAACATTTTCGATTACTTCCTAACAGAAAACAGAAAACAACAAAAAAAAAAGATAAATAAATAAGCGAATACGAAAACGAACATGAAAATGTTGAAATAAATGCGAGCAATGTTTACACACATGCGGGCTGCAAATTACCAAATTACGAAAAAGGTAACTGGCAATGGCCATAGCAACAACAGCAACAACAGCACCAACAACAACAACAACAGCCACTTAAAATGTTAATAACTACGTTGAAACGTGAAAACTGGAAATATGCAGGAGGCAGTGTTGAACTTGAGCTTGAAATGTGAGCCGAGTTGGAAAGAGAAAGAAAGCAAGCAAGCAAGCAAGCAGGCAAGAAAGAGAAACAGATTCGCCATCTTGCAGTTTTGGGTGGACTGAGTCCAGTCAGTTGAACGGGGTCAACGCGTTGTATACGTAACGTGTGTGCCTTAAATGACAACAACTTATGAAACCAAATTCGAGTATTTGTTTATTGAGTGGCGCCGGAAATGCGCATCGCAACGATAAATGAGGGGGAAGTGTGAAGGTGGGGGGGGGGCAATATAGCCTAACTATATATTTTTAGTTGGCGTCGTCGTCGTCTGTTGTGACAGCAGTTGACGTTTTGCCGGCAAATCTTAGGCAAGCACACACACCAGTTGATGACGTAACAAACTTAAGAGCACGCTTACGTATGACATAATCTGCTGAGTGTATGTGTGAGAGAGCGAGCATTGTCGTCGCTCTCTTCTGTCTGTTGTTGGCTTCGGTTGCCGTTCGCTGTTAGCTGGCCACATTCTCACAATCATTCGCTGTCCAACAGCGGCCGTGGCAAGTTTAGACAGCGAAAAAAAAATCAGAAAAATACACACAAAAATATATTTAAAAAAAAATACAAATTAAATCGCAACAAACACACAACAAAGCCACTCGAACACGTTGCCGTTTTTTTTTGGCTTTGCTTTGCTGTCGCGCTCTCGTCGCGTAACGTAAGCGTATTACAAAACGCCAGCGCGCTATTTGTCGTAATCAAAACCAAAATACATTGGAAAAAAAGTGTTTGAAAAAAATCATAATAATAATAATAAATAAATTACCAAATCAAAGAGTGTGTGAGTGTGTGTGAGTGTGTGTACAACCAACAAAATTCTCAAGGAAATTCTGTAAAAAGCAAAAAAAAACAACCCGTGTGCGGGGTTACGTAAAGCCGAGTTCTTACAAAACACAAAAAAAAAAAAAAGTTACGCGCACGCCCAACCGCAGCAAATCAACAACAACAACAACAAAACGGGAGACGGGAGAAAGAAAAAAAAGAGGCAAAGATTTTTAATTCGATTTTTTGTGATCATGGTATATCGTTTTATTTTGTGTTTTTTTGCACGCGTGTGGCCATAAATTTTGACAAAAATTCAAATTCAGAACCTTCACCCTCCCCCACCACCCTCCCCCTCTGAAAGGAGGCGCGGTCTGTGAGCGACAGGTAAAAAAATATTACTCTTAAAATATTACTCTCTGTGTTTGTTACGACATCAGGCCACCTCGTAAGAGGGTGTATGTGTGTGTCTGTGTGTGTGAGTGTGTCTAAAGTGAATGAACGCTTCTTGGGCGCTCTAAACAAAGTTGCATTGCGAGAGGAAAAACTATGTAGCTGTTGTTGTTGTTGCTTTTTCTTTCGCTGTTGATTGTGAAAAACAACAAACTACGCTGCAGCCAGCCCGTCCGCCCTGCCACGGCTGGGGGGTGGTGGTGGTTGGTTCACTTGGTTGGGGATCACTTACGTGTTGCCATATTTTTAAAGGCATTACTAAGCGCTTTTTTGTTGTTGTTCTTGATGTTGTTGACAACGATTCTGGCTAATAATTATTTATATTTAATTGATGATAAAATTACATAAACATTCCTGAAATTCTTGCAACGACAAAAAGTTTTACAACTTTCAAAATATGGTACTATATAGTTACTCTAAATTTTTGATTATTGGGTGAAACTTTTTGATTTGAAAACAAAATGGAACTGGTTCCACTTATCATTTTTTTGTATTTGGTGAAGCTGACTCATAAGTGAAAAGAGTTTCTTTTTCTGAACTAGATGCACGATGTAAGAATAAAACAGTCAAATTTTAGTGGTATCCGGTTTATCCCTTATCACCGTTTCTTGATTTTTTTTTGTTCCGGACTTTGTAAATTGGAACTGAATCGGTTCAGTTGTTCACCGGTTGGGTTTACAATTCCGCCGATTCGATTCGTTCTTAAAATCAATACCTTTCGAAATTTCGTAATTCGGTTTCAAACATTTTGCCACACACAAAATATTTTGAAAATTTTTTTTTAATATTCTTGAAATGAAGAAAGTTTAATTCGTTGAAAAAATTTTGGTTCCTGAAGTGAGAACATTGTACTACAAATGAGAAAACCCGTTCTTACACTGTTTATACTAGCATATAACCCGTCGCGCTTCGCTGCGTAGCCATCAGTAAGGACTATCGCTATCGCTATCGTTATCGTTATCGTTATCGTTATCGTTATCGTTATCGTTATCGTTATCGTTATCGTTATCGTTATCGTTATCGTTATCGTTATCGTTATCGTTATAGTTATAGTTATAGTTATAGTTATAGTTATAGTTATAGTTATAGTTATAGTTATAGTTATAGTTATAGTTATAGTTATTGTTATAGTTATAGTTATAGTTATAGTTATAGTTATAGTTATAGTTATAGTTATAGTTATAGTTATAGTTATAGTTATAGTTATAGTTATAGTTATAGTTATAGTTATAGTTATAGTTATAGTTATAGTTATAGTTATAGTTATAGTTATAGTTATAGTTATAGTTATAGTTATAGTTATAGTTATAGTTATAGTTATAGTTATAGTTATAGTTATAGTTATAGTTATAGTTATAGTTATAGTTATAGTTATAGTTATAGTTATAGTTATAGTTATAGTTATAGTTATAGTTATAGTTATAGTTATAGTTATAGTTATAGTTATAGTTATAGTTATAGTTATAGTTATAGTTATAGTTATAGTTATCGTTATCGCAATCGTTATCGCAATCGTTATCGCAATCGTTATCGCAATCGTTATCGCAATCGTTATCGCAATCGTTATCGCCCCATTTCACTTTATTTCGTATTCTATCCTTACAAACCTTGTTTCAAGCCAAAATAATCATTTGCCTACAGAATTTTCCGGAAATTTTCACACCTGGGGGGCGGATTTTCCGACATTGGAAAATCACATTTCAAATAATTCCGTATTCTATCCTTAAAAACCGATTTTCAACTCAATCGGATGAAAAATAGTTTTTTGCATGCAGAATTTTCCGGCCATTTTCCTCCTGGGCGGATTTTCCAAAATCGGGAAAACAGGTACTAAGCTTACAAACCAAATTTCAAGTCAATCGGATGAAAAACAAAAATTTCCGACATTTTCGGTTGAAATTTTCCAAAACCCCGTCTTAGTACGCATTTTCCCCACTAGTGGAAACTCCTGTCCAAAATTTCTATCTACGGACTATCTCTTACCGTTTGCGCTCTGCGATGATTGCCAGTCAGTCAATCAGTCAATGAATCAGTCAGTCAGGACAAACTGTTTTATATATAGAAGTAGATTCTTGATCAGCATCAACCGAGTCTATATAGCCCTGTTCGTCTGTCTGTATGAACACCTAGATCTCAGAGACTAAAAGAACTCCTGTAGACTCCTGTTGTCTAAACGCAAATCAAGTCTGTTTCAAATTTTTGCCACGCCCACACGGAGGAAAAAAACCGAGAACATTGGACTCAAGATGAGCACAAACGTTACTAAAAACAAGAAAGAAAGTCGGTCAAGCCCGACTATAACATACTCTGCACCCTTAATGTCGCAGCTCGCATTTGGTCACGAGGCAAACGGCCAGTTAACACACAACGCACAACGCAGTGCGCTCTCTAAGTCTCTCTCTCTCTCTTTCTCTCACTAAGATTGCTTCTGCTGAACGCAATGCCTAGGTTATGGGTAAGGTGGGAGAGGGGTGTTAACTGACCGTTTTTTGCTCATAACTTGAGTACCGTTCATCCGATCTTTATCATTCCTTCAGCAAATCGATAAATAATTTTGAGTACTAGATATCTCTAGAAAGTACGAACGATCTATCTTCAAAACTGTAGGAGATATGACGTTTTTTCCAAATTGCGGGGGCGCGAGGGGGCGTGGCAAAAATTGAAAATAAACTTGATCTGCCTGCAAGTATAAGAAATATATGTCCCATACATGTCAAACCTCTATCTCTTACCATCTCTGAGATCTCTTCGTTCATACGGACGGACAGACGGACAGACGGACATGGCTATATCGAATCGGCTGTTGATGCTGATCAAGAATATATATACTTTATATGGTCGGAAATGATTCCTTCTGCCTATTACATACTTTTGCACAAACTTAATATACTCTATGTACCTTCGGTACAGAGTATAATAATGCATGAACGGTATTTCTCAGTTGTAGTACAATGTTCTCACATTAAGAACATGTCCGCAGTGATCAAAATCCTTTTATAATGGAGGCAATCTAAACGAACACTTTCGCATTCACACCCTACATATGTTCGGCCAGCTCAAAGTCGTTTAAAAATGTGGACCGTGTGAAGGATCACCTTCGAACTCATTCTATCGACCGACCCTTTCAATGCTTCCTAATGAATCTCCTCCGAACTCATACTGAAGATCGACCTTTCTAGGGCCCACACTACTCTAAATCCTTTAATCATAGAGGCAGTCTAAAGGACCATTTTCGATCTCATACATGGCGAGCGACCCTTCGAATGTTCGAAGCCAGCTACTCATGCATCATTGAAAGTATCAAGAACAGAAAGTTGCTTGCACTCCCAAAATTCCGGACACGCTAAACAATTAGAAATGATTTAAAAATCACTTACAGACTTAAATGCCAAATTTCAACACCTTTTCCAGAAGCTTTATTTTGTTTTGTTATTCGGAATGACTTAAAAATAGAAACGTTAATTGTTATCTACAACTCACTGCTTATCGTTTCATTTCACTGGAAATATACTTATTCATCTAGACAATTTCCCTTTCAGTCAAGATTGTTTTTACTCTTACAGCGACGCGACCTTCGTTGATTTGTACTGATTATTTCACCAGAAATAGAAAACAGAACGTGTCTACACACTGTTGCTTATATCATGTGTAAGATGTAAAAGTTGGTTAACAACTTGTTAGCCAAGCTCCATGCCTCCACTCCATGTCACTCACTCGGCTCGGTTCTAATTTAGACATTTTTTTTGCGTAAGTACAAATTATGCATACAGAGCACCCACAGAGTTCATATAACGGTTGGGTAATTGCATAATGTAACGCTGATAAATGCGGCTAAAATGAAGTGCAAACGTAGTACAAAAATACAAGTGCATTTGTGTACATTTTTCCATATTATGCAATGTCAATCATTTTTTGTTGTTTTGCGATTGCGTTTTATCGCCCCCCGTCGCCATCAAAACATTGTCAGACGACAAGGCAGCCCAAGCCCAGGCCAAAAACGACAGAAACCAATTACATCGACAGTGTCAACCAAATCGACAATTGTTTCACTTTGGCTCCGTAAGAAGAGTTCTGTTGTTGTTGTTGTTATTTCCGTTGACTTTTCCCTCTCTGATTTGTTGCATAATTCCATTTGTTGTTGTTTAACTGACTAATTGCCCGAAGGGCTGGGGTTATATAAAATCAGTTGCTCAGCCTTCCCCCCCCCCCCCCCACCCATTTGTTTATATAATTTTTTTGGATGCAAAATGCAACCTTCGTTGACTCATAACGAACCTTTTTTTTTTTGCATAATATTTGTGCTGTGATGACAACTATTGACAATGCTGACTGGGATGACGTATGGAAATGTGTGCAGTTTTGTTGGTAGTTTTTAGTTTAAAACTGTTTAACAGTGGGTGCTCACACCCCCCTCCTCCCTTGACTAGGCGTTGCGTGTCGTAACAACAGCAAAAACTGAAGCAGCGCTGCCTGCTACACGTAAACTGCAAATCGGTTCGGTTTTGGTTGGTTTAGGTTGTCGGAGGGAGAGGGGGGAGGAAAAAGCGGGGGTTCAATGCAACTTGACTGTTAATTTGTTAAGCTTAGGTTGTTGTTTATAATAATAAGGTTGATGGACGAGAAGGTGAAGAAGACCGATTTCAGTTTGGGGGTGACAAAACTGAATTAACAGTTGAAAATAATGTGAAGGAATAGTAAACAGACCAAGAGCTTTGCTTTTGATTCAAGTACCAAAGGTGTCAATACCAATTTACTTGATTCAAGTATAAAATACTTATTTCCAGTACAATTTCAATCACGAAAAATTGGATTTTATACAGTTTCGGTATATATTAAGTACATTTCGAACTTCAATTTCAAAATCTTCTTGATCATACTTTTAGATCGTAAGTTAAACCCGATTAGCACTTAGGTTAGGTTAGGTTGCAATGGTTGAAATGGGTGAGAATCCCATTTCATCACTTAGGCCAATGAAGACCATATAACCCTTTCTACGCTGCGATCGTAGAGGGAGGGTCTTTCCCGTTAAAACATTTAGAAAATAACACAATTTTGAGTAGAGAGGCTAGATCTATTTCAGAGATGTCTAACAGATCGTTAAGAAAAGGACGACCCAAAACTGTGAGTCGCCTTCTGCTAAGAGCTGGGCAATGACAGAAGAGTTGTTGTACACTCTTCTCCTCGTCCACTTATACTTGCGGGTAAAGAGAACGAGTTCAGTTTTGGTTGGATTGACTCCAAGACCACTTTGTGTCGTCCAATTTGAAAGTGTTGAAAGTGCATCCTGCATCAGGTTGCAGAGAGTGTGTGGAAATTTGCCTCTTGTGATTATGGCAACGTCATTCGCGTACGCTACTGAGTCGCATCAATTCGTAGACTGTTACCACCCTAAGGAATGGCGAAAGAACACCTACCTTGAGGAATGCCTCTACTTACATATCTTCGTGCGCAGGCATCTCCTAGTTGCGAGTTAACCACCCTGCTGGTAAGCATGAGTCGGATGAACATCCACCAGGAGTATGCCTCCACATTAAGATTTGTCAAGGCAGAGGTGATAGCGTTGGGGAGAACATTGTTAAAGGCACCCTCGATGTCGATGAATGCCGTAAGCGCATATTCTTTTGCCTCGAGTGATTTCTCAACTTTCGAGACAAGAGAGTAGAGTGCTGTTTCTGTTGACCTTCCCTTGACTGTATGCGTGCTGCAGCTGGGGACAGAGTGGATGGGTCTATTGTCTGCCTTAGATGGGCATCTAGTAGTCTCTCCAGTGTTTTGAAGAGAAAAGATGAGATGGCTGATCGGCCTGAAGTCATTTAGTCTTACATGCGAGGCTTTTCCTGCCTTTGGTATGAAAACCACTTTTATATCTTTCATACAATGTGGGGAGTATACTGTAATCGAAGACAGCAGATAAAGATTGTCTGAAGCCATGCAATTATTTGTGGTATGTGAATTAGTTGAGAGCTGAGCGGGATAAGATTCTATCTGGCCCGGGTGAATAGTTGTAGTGGCTGAAAATAGAGTTGGACACACTGCCCACGTAAGTTCGGAAATGTTCAGTTACCTAAAAATATGAACACAAAATTATGTGACTTAGCGTGTCGCCTCTAGTGTGCCTACTATGATGCTCACACTGAAGATGTATCTGAACAGCCAGGAAAATGATCTATTCCAGAAGTAATATTGATTGGTCTACGTTACAATTAAGTCTATTTTATTAAATATTCTTCGTTTACGAATCAATGAGAATAAATTCTACAGTACGAAACAACGACCAAAACTATTGTCTGATACATGAAAATTGGAGTTCATAAAATGGGTACCTATTAATATGATACGAGATATATAATACTCCAAAGCCCATGAATTAACGAAATAACCAGTTTTCATTATTGTGGGTAAGAAATCTACCGTCATTCCACAAGCAAAGTATTAGAGCCAGTTGGGAATTTTAGAAACAAATTCGTTAAAAAAATCTTATTTTCCGTTGCCTGCTTTTTGGAGTTTCCATTAATAACACTGTAACCCATTTTTGAACTCAAAAAAGTTGATAGCGTCGCGACCAAAAAACTCTGAAAGGGTGTGATGGTAGTTTTAAAATCCCTGTCTTGGTTTGGTCAGATTAGCTGTCGTTTTCTTTTTATTGCACTTTTCAGCTTCAGAGTAGGACTAACGATTCCATATCTCGTAAACTATTTTGAATTTTGCTTTTAAGTCTTTAACAAAGTTGTTGCTCTTGGCTTGCCCAACAAAACATTTCTTTGTAGCAAATCAAAAAAATTATATCTTCATACTCAAAATTACCAAAGTGGCCTAAAAAATCCAAGTTTTGACCACTTTTCAACAGCTTTTCAACTTCATCTTGAAACCCGTTCCAAATTTGGACAAGGAATACAGCACAAAGTTGTAGCTTAGACCAAAATAAGCAAACCGTTAGAACGAACAAACTTCATTTAGTTACTCTTTCATATAGTTATAGGCCCACAAGCACGTAGAACTGTCATAAAAACTTGAAAAACGAACATTTTCGGTAAAAAAGTAAAAATATTCAATTTTTTTATTTACAGTTTTTAAGTTATGTTTTTATACTATTTTCTTGATTTAATACAAAATAATCGAAATTTTTGTCTGTGTCGGCCAATTGGTACCAAAAATTGGCATTTTGCGAGTTTTGGTTCCAATTCTAAGGTATGCGAAATAAGTCACCTACCAATCATAAAATCCTTGATAAATACTAAAGCTGGAAATATATTCAAATATTTTTGTTGTTTCTTTCAACTTAACGAAGTAACAATTCAATTCCAATTCTTAAAAGATTTAATGAAATCATAATACTTTTAAAAAAATTAAATTTATATTTTTCAGATCGAAATAAGTGAACTGATAATTTCAGAATATTACGATTTTAATAAGGTTTAGTCACCGTGATTTTTTTAATATACCTAAAAATTTCCTCCATTACTGTTAATAACCTTCAATACACGTCCTAGCATTGAATTAACCAATTTTCGAAGAATTGATGCATCCAATATAGCCCAATCTACAATAATAGACTTTCAAAGTTCTTTTACCTTGTTAACTTGCCTCCCATACATGTAGTTTTTGTTGGAAATTATCTGCTCAAAATTTTTCAGTGGAATTAAGATCTGGACCTTTTGCGGGCCACATCAAAACCGCTATTTCTTAAGAAAATAGTTGAGTGCGTTCTGAAATGTAGTACGCAGCATTGTCCTGTTGGAATGTCCAAAAATCTCTAAAATATTCTTGTCCATAATTACAAAAACTTCGTACAAATAGTCCGGCATACCTTTCAGAGTTCATTTTATGTGTTACAAATCATATTGAACTCGTTCCAGGCAAAGCCAAATGCCAGCTCACACCATGAGCAGACACCTCCTTGAAAATTGCGTGACACGCTTACTTGTTTTGGCGTCCGTATATCCCGATAATAATATTGATACCCATTTTGGCCTTCTAAATTAAACTTTTATCATTACTAAAGATAATACTTTGCCACTCTAAGTCCTAACACTTATGCATCTTAGCAAAGTGCATACGGGTAACTTTGTGCCTAGGAAGTAATTGACATTTGAGGGTCCTTTTTTCATATGAATCGAATTGATCGTCACGTAAAATTGGCTGCACACGACGCTTCGATACTGGGAGAGCTAGTTCGTGGGAAATATGGCCTGCACTTAGGTTTTCTTTAATTCTTTACTTTTTATTCTTCTTTTATCACGTTTTTTCAGCAATGGCGGGCGTCCAAAACGAGGTCTTTTTCTGTGATTTTCCGGATCTTTTAAATACTTTTGAATTTTAAAATATTTTCTTGCCATTTCGGAAGCAAATTCCTGTAGAGGCATCCTCATTTCGCGATATGGCGATATTTTAGCTCGCTCTTCATTAGAGAGGTATTGGCTTTGAAACATTTCTGCAAAACTGAAGTTAATTTTAGATTCAAATCTACAGATTCTGAATCAAAACTCACTTTTTTATTGGCTATAACTTATGGCGAAAAATCTCGATTCAATTTACGCCTGAAGACAAAAACTGAGAATGTAAGCTCAATTATTTCGTTCTGTAATGTTTTTTTAATAAAATTAACGACACCTTATAGAGTCTTGTGCTTAACATTGTTATTTCAAGCATGGAAATTGTCTTAGAGGAAACTAAGCAAAAAAAAGACATTGAAAAAAGGATTAGCAAAGCTCTGGCAGCAGATCATAAGATTTATAAGGCGACTTATTTCGCATACCTTACATGCTTAAGGGCTCGTAACTATACCAAGAGGACCAATCGAATGAGGTTGGTATGTTCCAATCGTTTGTTTATTTAAGTCCAAGCTACGTTTTTGTTCTGCATTGCTTAATCAAATTCGTAAAAGTTTTCAAGAGAAAGTTGAAAAATAGTACAAAATGAGGGGAAAACATGATTTTACATTTTTTTAATTTTGCAAAACCATCAAAGGGACGTTGGGATTCAGTATGCGGTTCCTGTGAATGATTCCTCACTTAAGGCCTGTTCTGAGAAGCGAGGAAAATTTAGCCCGCTAAATTGCACATAATAAATTTAGCATCCACATACATTATTAGTGAGCCCATAGCGGCCACACTGGTGGTCAGCTGTTTTGTTTTGTTTACAAACAAAAATTGAAAGTGGTTTTGTTTTTTGGAACACAGATATGTATGTTGATGGAGGTAGCGGCATCAAATTCCGGTTCAAGGCGTTGGGCGAGGATCAAATTATTGCCCGTTTGAGACACACTTGGAGTAGGTGCTGATCGAGGAGGAGGCCTACAAGTCTATTTTACGGATATTGGGAGATGATATGCGTCCGGCCATCGTCTTAATGGGGTCGAGCATGTCGTCAACAAGGCTGATCTGTTTGAGATGTCGGGCATAGTCCCGGACTACTACGTGAAGGATGTGTTCGGGCGTGGCGTATCAGTTGTATGTGTGGCTGCTGGTGCGGGAGGTTGTGGGTTCGATCCCGCCTCGGACCATCTAATAGAAAAAGTTTTTTCTTTCTTTAGAAAAAAGCTTTTACACACCCGATCACCTTCACCAGCTACTGGCCGCCAGCTGTGAAGTAACTAGCCATGAAAAAGCAAAATTCTCTAACTATTTGCGGTTCGGATTCGGCGTTAAACTGTAGGTCCCTTTCTCTTGTGCGAAAAATTATAAGCACACACGCCAAGAGATTGAGAGAAGCTTGGCCCTGGCCCTTCTGGAGGTGCTGTTTGAGCCAATTTTACTTTTACTCTTTTACTACGCGAAGGATTATTTGGAAGTCTGCCGTTCGGGCAACTGTAATCGTTTGGAGAAGTTTGTACAAGAGATTGGGTCATCGGCCTACAGTGTGGGTCAGCTGAAGCAGTTTGTGGAGTACCATAGTGCTCCATGCGGCCCTGACGAATGCCCAGATATGCGACAACATGGGGGGGGGGGTTGTAGCACTTTTGATGCTTGATTCAAAGTTGGTTGAATATGCATTTCTTTGTAGGAATGCTGCTATCGTCTCCAGGACGTCGGCTTGGAGTATCTGCAAATCATGGATTTGGGTTGTGCCATCATTTTGACTCTCAAGTGAAACGAAAGGCTAGAGATTGGAAAATATATTTTTCTTTTTCATATAAAATTATTGTTCTATTTGCCGTAAATTCAAAATCCTCCTCCTGGCGTTCACGTTTGACAGCCACGCCTACACCGCTGGAGCTGTCAATGCTGCCCATAGCAGTCGCATCGCTATCCAACTCTATTTTTAGCTGGTCCGCGGTGGTGATAAACTTGCTGACCGGGTTGGGATGTCACCACCTGTTTGTTTGGCATCCACCGAGTGCGGACGCTTGCGTCCGTTGGCATAGGAGACGATTTTAGGGATATGGCAATCCAGTGCGGATTTCGTAACTTTCTTGGGCTGATTTGTGGCCCTTAGCTTATAGTTTCCTCGCGATTGAATCTCTCGGTGCGTTTTCACGTTCATGTTTCCCGTGCATTGTCGATTTTGACGTCAAAATAATGAGCTGCTCATATTTTCGTAAGGGCATCAGCTGTTCATTCAATCCACTCACGACCCACACCGCTATCGATACATCAACTATCGATAGGCCAATTGTCTATTTATTTAGCGCGTCTCGGAATACAGAAACTGAATTCCGCCGCGGAAAGTTTCCGCCACTGTTTTTTTTATATGGAGTGCATCATAAAAATTTATTTTCCGCGCTTCTCAGAACAGGCCTTTAAAGTTAAGACATCAAGAAGTCTAAAAACTAAATAAGTTTTACAGTATCTAGAGTCTGGTTTATGTTTTACATTATTACATTATAACTATAATATAATATAACTATGTATTAACGCGAATTGCTTCAGTTTTTCTTTTCAATTTACATTTATATTTTAGCTTTTGAAAAAGGAATAATATAATTATTAAAAAAAAAAACAAGAAAGAAAAAGATGCTGACCAACAGCTTACCTACGATCTCTAAATTTGATCACTGAAAATGTGCACTGATTGGGGGGTGCATGCTGACGATTCGAATTCTATGAAAACGTAAGAAGAAAATAAAGCAACACTCACACGATTGGAGCAACTAGTTCATAGAAGATTAATACCGATTTGGGTTCGTTTCGGACGCAAAGAACTAGTGGTACAGTATTAAAAGTAAAAAAAAAAAACAAATTGTTAATAATTAAAATAATAAATATTTCCAGTCAGCTAGCTGTTCAGCCGAAGGCAGCTGAACAGAAACTAAAGTTATTATGTATTTATTAAGCCTAATAGAAATGATGTTGGATTATGGCCTACTATGATTGGAAACAAAATTAACAAATTTTTGTTCATGGCTTGCTTGCTAGTATCAAAGGCATGACTGCCTTTACGAAATCCTAGGTAATTTTTTCCAAATCTAATGTTTTTCATTAGCTTTCTTATATGAGTTGAGTTTGGTCATGTTTTTTTTATTCACATTTTCGTATGTTTAGCTTTGAAAGTGAGTATATAGCTTATTGGGCGAATATGGAAATCTGAATATTATGTTGAATTCAATCGAATAGAAATCCATAAAGTGGGTTTTTTGTAACAATATTCCGCTAAATTTTTAAAATCTCAGTGCTTGATTTCCTTCCTATACAGCTGCAATCACAGCCAAAAATATGCTCCGCTCTTGCTCCTGCTCTGAATGTGAAAAGAGCAGAGCAGTAGCCTGAGCACAAAATCAAATCTGAAACACTAAACAATCGGAGCAAAGCAGGTTCTGAACTTCTAGAGCGACTCAATCTGCTTCCATAGTTCCTCCAAATCGTCTATTAAGAATTCTATAAAGCTTTTAACAGAGTGGCACAGTGTTGACTATTCTAGTTATAATAGCACTGTGACACATTTTTGAAATCAAAAAAGTTAAAAGCGTCGAGACCCAAAAATTCTGAAAGGGTATGATTGTAGTATAAAAACCCTGTCTAGGTTTGGTCTAATTAGCTGACGTTTTCTTTTTATTACACTTTGAACAAAATATGGAGTTGCGAATCCCAATCAGAAGCTGAAAACTTCAAAGTGCATTAAAAATAAAACGGCAGTTAACCAGACCAAACCCAGCGAAGGTTTTTGTACTACCATCATATCCTTTCAGAATTTTTTGGTGTTTTTAGTGTTGCACAGTGTAATATCGAAATAATATGAATTTTTCATATCAATGGGATAGTATTTCCACCTAAACATATGAACGCGATAATATACTCTTGATATTTTTTTCAGTTGAAGGCCGATTTGATACTTAAAATACCCGTATGATACTACATATCGTTGTCTTTTTTGTCTGTGTAGCCTTTTTTGTTCTCAATCTAAGGCCAGAATCAGCTTACTCGCGCCTGAATACCAATACAAATGAAAAAATATATCTAAGCAACAACAATCACAATGAATCAAAAAAGAGTATAGCTAACTTCGGCTCGACCGAAGTTTATATACCCTTGTAGCTTGCATAATTTATATAAATTAAGGTTTCAAATGATTTTCGTCCAACATTTTTAGCTGAGTAATTTTCCAAACTCAGCAATAGATGGCGCGCCACTACTTTGACCATTTGTTGCCAGTTTGTTATATGACAGCTATACTAAATATTCATCAGATTTTGACCAAACTTCCCAAAATTGTGTGGAAACTGATAATATTCATAACTGGAAAGTAAAAGTAAAAAGTACCATTGAAAACAAAAAAGTTTTTCTCACTAGAACTACTTTTTCGACAGATCGTTCCTATGGCAGCTATACGCTTTAGTCATCCGATTTAAATCAAACTTGGCAGAATTGTGTGGTAGCATATAAAATTGATCAGTAACAAGTTTGGGAGCGATAGCATTGACAACAAAAAAGTTTTTCCTACTAAGACTCTGTTTCAGACATATATTTTGTATGACAGCTATACTATATAGTTGACCGATTTTAATCAAACTTGGAGGAATTATGTAAGAGCATAGAAAACTTATAAATACGAGGTTTGGGCACGTGCACGTTGAAGTCAATAAAAGTTTTTCTAACTAAAACTACTTTTTCGACCATTATATCCTTTGGCAGCTATATGCTATAGTCATCCCATCCGGCTGGTTCCTACAAATGTGTAGCCTCTTTATATCAAAAGGCTTCGTGCAAAGTTTGGTTAAGATAGCTTTAAAACTGACGGAGGAGATAGCATAGAAACAGATGGACAGACGGACATGGCTATATCAACTCAGCCCGTCTTCCTGATCAAGAATATATATATATACTTTATGTGGTCGGAAATGCTTCTAGCTTCTCTAGGAAAAGTCCATCTTTGACCAAGGTAACATTCCATTGCCTTGTTGTCCCATCAAACTCCATTTTGTACTTCGCCGTATCGCTTTTGTCCAACATACGTGAATCTCGTCGTAACAAGTCGCAGTTCTGTATCATGTCGATTATATTCGGTTGGGTAGCTAAACTTATTCAATAATTTTTCCACATTTAGTTTGTCATTTGGGCTATAACCAAGTTAAAGTGCCTATACATAGTTGATCTGCTAGCATTCTCTGGTCACAATAATAATAATTAAAAAAACTCTGCTGTTTAGCTATTTCAAGGTCCTTTATAGACCATTTTGCAGTCGTCTGTTGAACTATGCACTTGCTTATTTGATCCGTTTTGTTTGGAGAATTCATATTTATCGTAGTTATAATACAAAAGACATTATTTTAAATAGAGCAATAATAAGAATAGACAAAGAACAAACTTGAAGTGTTTTAATTTCATATTCA
The DNA here is from genome assembly GCA_037044535.1 of Lordiphosa magnipectinata. Lineage (NCBI taxonomy): Eukaryota > Metazoa > Arthropoda > Insecta > Diptera > Drosophilidae > Lordiphosa > Lordiphosa magnipectinata. Next base: position 167,725 of record JBAMBO010000556.1, read on the forward strand.
ACAACAGATTAAAAGCTCCTTTTCCATAAATCTGTTGAAATTTGGAATTCCGAGTAAGCAACATAGTTAAGTTTACCGTTTTCATATTTAGGTTTAAGCGATTCGAATATCAAATCTTACAAACATGGCTGTTCTTGTATAGGGTGACTTCTAGCATAAGATTGTGAAAAGATGAACATTAGGTGCTTTAAATCCTAAGAAAATGGATTTTTTTTGAAAATCCGATACCATTATCTGAATTTTAAAAATTCTTTGTACTAATGAAAATGTTGGAATTTCTCTTATTATTAATTTTTTGAGCTTTTCTCGAAAAGAATCGTGTTGTCAATTTACTCACCTGAAATTTTGTTGGTTGGTTAGTAGTAGCCATGGTGTTGTACGCGTGACCTGGAAATGACAGAATTAAATTTTAATGGAAAACTTTTGTCTATATTATTCCTTAAACAATAAAACTTTAAACTTATTAAGCTAGGAGCTATTGAACAATAGTTTATGTACGAATCAATTGGAATCAGACCAAGTCTGCTTTGAATCAGTTGTTTCGTAAAAATTATGCTTAAAACATCTTAAGAAACATTTTATAAAGTATTTGAAAAATTTGATTAATTTATCAAACTTTGGTTCAAAACTTTGCTATTTAGAAAAACCAAGTTTGGTCTGAAAATCAGTTTTTTATATATTTATTAACCGACTAAAACTGGCTGATTATCATAAAGGTAGTTAAAAGAGTTGTAAAAGTTTTTCAGATATATTTTTTACATGTTTTCTTCGTACTTAACTAGTGGTCGGCATAGGAAGCAGAGAAGTTGCCACTGGCAACTGAGAAAATAATCGCATACATACACGAAAAATGGACAGAGCGTTTTAAAAAACTTCTCTCTGCTGGTTTATTATTTTTGCAGCGGCAAAGCGTAGAGAGCTTGAAAGCTCATTGATGGAATGTGCTTAGCCACCATTCGCTGCTGCTAACTGCTCAATTTCTGCCGACGTCTCTAGCTCTAAGGCAGAGTCCGGCACGTCTCAGTCTAAAGTGTATTCAACAGCGCTCTGCGGCAGCGACGTCGACACACCGACAGTATACGAGCTTAAACTGCACTCTTTTGCAAGAATAAAGAAGTGCTAAATGAGCGTGCTCTCGCGTGGTTAAACATACACAAGCAAAGTCAAAATGAACATGTGTGTTTTGCCGGCAGTGCTGCCAATTTTGCTATTTAGTTGCTAGATCCAGCAATTTTGAAAGTGGAAATGCTATTAATTATTTGAAAATGCTATTAGCTACAAATCTGACAATTTTTAAATTACATTTCGCTAATTCTAGCTATTTTGTTACTTTTGAGTAATAATGCAAAATAGTGCCTAATAATTTCGTATAACACCTAAGCATTCTATACTGAAGAACTTCCCCTCAGTACAATAGAAGTAAGCACTGATGAATTATGGCATTATCATTAGAAAAAGTTCCAAATCAGGGTTTATTTTTAATACTAAGGCACATCTGCAGGGTTCTGACACCTACTGTGGTCCAATGAATACGTTGAACTTGGTGAGGACTAAATTGCTCAACAGAATTTAGCCAAGTATGGTTTTTAACTTCGATTGGCCAACGGTAATAAAAATTTTTTGGGAAGGACGTTTGGTTCGATCTCTGGTTTGGTTCAACTTTAAATTAAATAGAAACGAAATTTATGTGATTAATATTCCAAATGATATTCAAAATTTCTGTACTCTTGATCAGGCAACATCAGTTTTAAGGTCTTAAAAACTAAGAATTCATGGGATGGTACTGAAAGACAGCTGGCGCAATAGCTTTAAATTGTTTCATATTCAATTTAGTCGGTTCTCTATTATATGAAACACTTTGGTAAGCGTCAAAATCGGAAATATAACTTTCGTCTTCTTTTGAAAGTGTAGTCTGGGATCTATAAAAACAAAGCTTATTGTGGCTGCCGATTTAATTGTTTATCTTAAACGACTTTTTAGAATTTGTCGTCACTTTCGTGACGATTTCGACTCTTTGTCGCATAATATTGAACAGATAACAACAATTTTTCAAGATGGCTTTCATTTTGTTGTACCGAACCGAAAAATAAGATTCGTAATAGGTTGTGGTTCAGCAATTTTCTCTACCTTTGTTTCGTTTAAGTTTCGATTAACAGTTTAATAAAGTCGGAATTTTGGATTCAAACCGGTTCGGTTTATAGCCGGTGTGAAGGCCTGTTTTAAAGCATAAGGATGGTTGAAAGAATTTTTAGTTTTTTTATAATTTAATATTATTTCGAAACAATGGACTTTGCAGATATAGCAAATGATCCCCCTTTATGAGTTCTCGGCAACATTTTAAGGTTACATTTTAACTAGCCAAAAATTCGCAGAAGATGTATTTCCTGATTATGACGAAATCACAACATTCCCTTTAGATCAGCTCAAAACTGAGACTAGCAGATTTTTGTATAGAACTAATCTATTTTATGTTTGTTTGTGAGACGATTCAGGTTCAACTCGAACTCCGAAATAATCTGAAAATTCTGACTCAAGAGCTGTTTGCAGACGGCAGTTTAAGTATTTTTGTAGTTTTAACTCCTTAAAACGAATTTTTTTATTGGAAATTATTTCTAAAAACAATAATTTGGTAAATTTTGACTTTTAGCAAATTTTTTTTTTTAATTTTAGCTATTTCCAGCAATAATTTTTTTCAAATTTTGCAACTTTCGCATCTCATATTCTGGCAACACTATTTGCCGGCCCCTGCTCTAAGGCCAACCTCTCTATCAAATTTGATTGGAAATGCAATTTCTTGCATAAGTTCACATGTTGTTGATGCTCAATTTGATTTGTGAATATATATATAGGATAGGTAGGTGCTCTGTGTGTAGTATTAACTCAAATTCCCAGACCGCCAATGACATACAACGACCATCATGATGAACATCATTAGATTAGATTGGGGTGCCTTGATGAGATTTAGGCCTCCCCCCACCTAAAAATTACAATTTCTTTTTGTTTTTTTTTTTTGGCTAACTACCAAACTTATCAAGAGAATTTGAACATTACTTAACAACAACAACAACAATTAAAGAATTTCATTTGCACGCAATTTTGGTACATTTCCTTCGCCTGGCACACTTTTAGTTGAACCAAATGTAAACAAATTGAAAAAAAATAAAAAAAAATTTATAAAACAAAAACAAAAAGAAGCTAGACAAGCTCTTAAAGCGAAAATTGTTTACATAACAAAACTGAAAAGGCGAAGACGTTGTCGAAGCAAGCAACAACTGTATGTATGAGTGAGTGAGTGTGAGTGTGTGATTTGCCGGCAGGCATTGTTTATCTTTAAGATACAACAACGTCAAAGAACACTACACAACGTGCGAGAATGAATTTAAGAGAGAGAGAGCGACGGAGAGAGCAAAAGTAGCGGCTATTGTGTTTGTGACTTTGATTTCATTACTTGGGCCAGACAGGGGCATCAGTTTTATTTTTGTTTTTGTTTTCTTTTCGTGATGTGATTCAGTGTTAATTTTCATAATATTATGTAATACAAGAGAAAAAAAAATAGAAGAAACATTAGCGAATTTACCAACAATTTTTTGGGTTTTAGCAAGTTTGAAAAAGTAAATAGAATTTGATTTTAAATCAAAGTTCATTGACCCCGCAATGAGTAGATGACGAGCTACGTGCTCTTATTTTTTGTTAAATTTAGGACTTGGTTGATGATTAGCCAGTTGGTTTCCAAAATTTGTGTATTGAGTAACAACATTTTGTTGGTTTTGTTGTTGTTGTTTATAATTTTAATCAAAATTTCATACTCTTAAGAGCGAGAGCGGCGAGCTCTCTTATGTGTGTGTGCGTGTGTGTGTGTGTGAATTATAAAACAGAATCAAAAGCAAACGGCATTTCATTTGATTTGTTTTTGTTTTTGTACATTACGTAAATCCTACAGTTGATTCTGCTTTTCTCATTTATTCTCTCTCTCTTGTTCTCTCTCACTCACTCTCTCTCTCTCTCTCTGCCCGTCTGTTACTTTCCAGATGTCACAACAATTCGTCGCCTCTTCTGCGCTTGAGACTCCTTCTCCTCATCAGTTTGACTAAAACAGCTCGCCGAAAAGCACGCAGCAAAAAGAAAATACAGAAAAAAAGGAAGCAAAGGGGAAGTATAAAATATGCCACTTTCGCAGGGCTATCATATGAAGCCCTCGCTGGCCACCAAACGTGCCCTCAAGGCTTTAAGGAATGAGATTCTACAGTCGCCACCACATCACAACCAGAACAACAACCAGAACAACAACAGCAACAAATCCCTGCAGCTAACCTATCTGCTGGGTGAATCCTTTGCCCGTTGGGGTAGTCTGCCACAGGCCTTGGATGTCTACGAATTGATAGCCAGTCGCCAACAGGATGGCTACTTGCCGCTGGACAAGTTGTCCGCCTTGGCCAGTGCCTTGACGCAACACATACGTCAGCTGGGTGAGGGCGCTGCTGCAGCTACAGTCTCAGTTTCCGCCACAGCTGCTCATCCCAGCAGCCAACATTCTGTACCCAGTAGTCCCATTTATCCCAAGGATTTGGATCCACTCTTATGTCCCCTGTGCGGGGATATGTTGCGCTGTCCCGTCACCACAAACTGTGGTCACACATTTTGTCAACAATGCTGTGAGACCATCACCCAGTGTCACATTTGTCAAGTGAAATTTCCACGCCCACAGGACACCTCCTCATCATCCGCCACCACCAGCACCACCAGCAGCTCCACTTCAGCGCGTTTCTTTACGGGAATTTCAACATCAAATTTTAGCTCAAGTTTCCCGCCAGCCTTTGGCAGCAGCAACAGCAACAGACCCCTAATGACCACGCAGACAGTGACCACCACCACGGTGGCTTCAACCACGGCCACTGCCACCACCACCATGGCATCCACTTCGGCTGCAGCTGTCTCTGCCGGCGATTTGGGTGGTTATGCTTTGGGTGGTGCAGCGGCCACCTCAATGAAATTTATGCCCGATGTTTTGGTACGACGCCTGGTGGAGAAATGGTGGGGTCAGGAGCTGCAGGCAAAGAAAATCAGCGAAAAGGCCAGCAGTTGTATGCACGTCAATCGGCTGGATGATGCACTCAAATTCTGTAATGCCAGCCTGGAGAAAGGTGAGTGGAAAGATACTTACATACGTTTGTGTGCTTGACTCTCAGAGAGTGAGCTTGTTTAGGTTATGAGTTTAAAATTGCACTAATACTTGTGCAAGCTTTTGATAATGTGACATTACTTCTTCTTCTTTGGCTCTATATTTATATCACAACCACTTTCTGATCCGTGCGAGCTGGCATCAGTTGTACACACCATGCTTAGCAATGTCTTCCCTCATTTGGTCTTCCCATCTTAGTGGTGGTCCTTTTATCCCAAAGTCTTTCGCATTCCGTTTTACCGTTTTTTTACCAGAGCTTGTTTAGCTCAGCTGCTTTTGTTTTATGCGCTTGACTTAGACTACTGTTTCCAAAGAGCTCATACAGTTCATCATTATTTCGGATGCGAGATTCCTCGCCAACTTTCAAAGGTCCATAAATCCTCCCAAGAATCTTTCGCTCGAAAATGACAATCGCCGTCTCATCCGCTGATGATATTGTTCATGCTTTTGCGCCGTATTGCAGGACTGGGCTGATAAGCGACTTGTATAGAGAGAGGTTTGCAGAATCAATTCTTCTTCGTATTTCCATACCGTATATCATCGTTCCGAGGTAGACAAAATCCACTACAACCTCCACAAAGTTGTACTCTCCCATTGTACTGTATCTAGGTACTTCGTCTTGTCTTCGTTTACCGCTAAGCCCATCAGTTTAGACTGCTTTTCAATCTCTGAAAACGCCCTGCTTACGGCCCGTTCGTTTTTTCCGATAATATCAATATCATTGGCATATGCGTGCAGCATTACATCTTTATAAAAGATTCATCAGCAGTTTAAAGAAGTCACACGATATGGTATTAACCTGTCTCAAGCCTCTTTTGGTATCAAAAGGCGCGGAGAAAGGCTTGACGGAGCTTTGCCTGCTTCTCAAAGTCATCATGCAAAGTCCAACATACTTTGCTGGTATACCAAAGGTAGACAGTGCTTTAAGGAACCTTGACCTTATCGGTGTGTGACATTTGGATTAAAATTACGGAGTAGGCAATCTCTTTCTTACTTTAAGAACCATGTCGCTTATTGGCGGCAGAGCTCTATGTTTGTTTGGGCGGGAAGTGGGCTGTTATGTGGCGTACACTAAGAATAAAGCGACCTCCCAAAACCCAGTACTAGCATATCAAATTAACAATCGCCCAGTTTAAGAAAGATAAAATTGAAATCAAAAAAGTTTTTCTCACTAAGACCCATTTTTCGACCCATGGTTCCTATGGCAGCCATAAGATATAGTCATCCGATTTTGACCAAAGTTTGCAAATCCGTTTAAAAGCATATAATATTAATAATGGCCGAGTTTTGTGAAGCTAGCGTTGAAAACAAAAAGTTTTTCTCACTAAGACCCATTTTCCGACCGATGGTTCCTATGGCAGCAATAAGATATAGTCATCCGATTTTGACCAAAGTTTGCAAATCCGTTTAAAAGCATATAATATTAATAATGGCCGAGTTTTGTGAAGCTAGCGTTGAAAACAAAAAGTTTTTCTCACTAAGACCCATTTTCCGACCGATGGTTCCTATGGCAGCTATAAGATATAGTCATCCGATTTTGACCAAAGTTTACAAATCCGTTTAAAAGCATATAATATTAATAATAACTGAGTTTTATGAAGCTAGCATTGAAAACAAAAAAGTTTTTCTTACTAAGACCCATTTTCCGACCGATGGTTCCTATGGCAGCCATAAGATATAGTCATCCGATTTTGACCAAAGTTTGCAAATCCGTTTGAAAGCATATAATATTAATAATAACTGAGTTTTATGAAGCTAGCATTGAACACAAAAAAGTTTTTCTCACTAAGACCCATTTTCCGACCGATGGTTCCTATGGCAGCTATAAGATATAGTCATCCGATTTTGACCAAAGTTTACAAATCCGTTTAAAAGCATATAATATTAATAATAACTGAGTTTTATGAAGCTAGCATTGAAAACAAAAAAGTTTTTCTTACTAAGACCCATTTTCCGACCGATGGTTCCTATGGCAGCCATAAGATATAGTCATCCGATTTTTACCAAAGTTTGCAAATCCGTTTGAAAGCATATTATATTAATAATGGCCGAGTTTTGTGAAGCTAGCATTGAAAACAAAAAAGTTTTTCTTACTAAGACTCATTTTCCGACCGATTGTTCCTATGGCAGCTCTAAGATATTGTCATCCGATTTTGACCAAAGTTTGCAAATCCGTTTGAAAGCATATAATATTAATAATAACCGAGTTTTATGAAGCTAGCAATAAAAACAAAAAAGTTTTTCTCACTAAGACCCATTTTTTGACCGATGGTTCCTATGGCAGCTATAAGATATAGTCATCCGATTTTGACCAAAGTTTGCAAATCCGTTTAAAAGCATATAATATTAATAATGGCCGAGTTTTATGACGCTAGCATTGAAAACAAATAAGTTTTTCTTACTAAGACCCATTTTTTGACCGATGGTTCCTATGGCAGCTATAAGATATAGTCATCCAATCCGCTCGGTTCCGACATATTAGCAGCGTGCAGTAAAAAGAAGACTCTGTGCAAAATTTCAGCTAGATAGCTTTTAAACTGAGAGACTAGTTTGCGTAGAAACAGACAGACAGACGGACGGACAAAGCTCAATCGACTCAGCTCGTCGCCCTGATCAAGAATATATATAGTTTATGGGGTCGGAAATGAATATTTCTATGCGTTGCAAACTTCTGGGCCAAATTATAATACCCTTTGAAAGGGTATAAAAAGAACGTTAACACGGAAACTGATTATTGGTAGCGTGTTCTTTCACGGCTTCCAAATGTGACAGGTCCTTGAAAATAGAATGCATTCCTTACTTTATTTGTACCCTGATATTGAAATTTGATAACTTGATTTTTGTTTTGTTTTCTATTTGGTACTTGTTATATCTCATGCACAGAAAATTATATCAGTTCTTTATAAAGTGAAAAGTCATTTTTGAACCCTTTTCTAAAAAAGACGAGTTTCGGTTAGGGTTCTGTTCGGGAAGTCAAACGATTCGACGAATCAAAAAAAAAACCAAAACAGAAACGGTTTTTAGCCTTTCTTAAAATTCTTTACAACAAGTTTAAAGATTCCTATTAAGAAAAAATTCACCGATGATCATTTAACTGATGATCGAATCATAACTTTTTGTGGACGAAATTCTACTTAAGCACGCTTTTACTATTTTCATGATAATTTGTAAACATTGCCTGATTATTTTGCTGTCACTAAAAAGAGAGGGGAGACGACCATCCCACTTGTAAGCTGTGGCCAAATTTTTTTTATAAAAGTTTTCCTTTTTTGTTGCTTCGAATTTGGTACTCTGAGGTCTGAACACGGACGACTACTATCAAGCACTTGCGTGAGAATGCGGCCAAATCACAGTAAAGAATGTAGCCATAAGCCATAAGGGAAAGACCTTAACCTTAGAACTAGAAGGCAAAGATTTAGTCTAGATAGTCTATATTCTTTTCAATTCATTATGATTCCAAATTCAGTTTGGTTTCTTCACAAACTTGATAATAGAATAGTGTTCTCTTCGCTTTTATGGAAGTTTAAATCTCTAATTGGAGTTCTTTTATTTATTTATTTATTTATTTAGAGTCGACAAACAAATGCTGTCAACAAAAGTATAAATACGTTACAATACGTAAAATCATTCAAATAAATTTTCATATTTTAGAATTCTTTTTTTTTTTTTGATTTCTTTGCATTTGATATCTTATAAACGGAAAGTGAGAACAAAATCCTGACCAAATGGTCAAGGTAATAAAACTTCACATTTTTCTTTGTGTTCTTAAAATGGTCCCATAAATAGATTAGTTGAAAAGTTATTCTTTAGCCTTAGTGCCGATGTCCTACACAATTCCTATTCTATTGCTATTCATATTTAAAAGAAATCTCATCTTTTAGAAGAAGAAAAAATGGTTCTAAAGAAAAATTCCTGAACAAATTATAATTAATGAATTGGATTTATGGACTTAGCATTCGGATTTATATATAAAATAGCCACCAAATAAATTATAGTTTTTTTTTATTAATTTGTTTAGTGGTGTAACTTTAATCTGAAAAAGTCGCAAACAGAAATCCAATTTATATCAAAATCGCCTAAATATGCTGAAAATATCAAACTAGCAAGTTTTAGCAGGCTTGAGGTCATGTTCCAGGAACACAACATATCACCTAGGAAGCTGGTAGACTGTACAGCTGTTTCAGAAACCTCTCATTCCCATCATCAGCATTCTTTGTCTGTCTACTGCAAGTCAGCAGCTGCTTTAAAGGTCGTTAAAACAGCTACAATGTGTACAAGAGCGCAAGGCATGGCGCAGTTGTTCGAAACTAAACATTAATAGTTTCATTTATACAACAAAAACCTTGGTTTGAATGCAATTCTGCACTCAGACTGATTGCAAAATGTTTAGATATTAAGTTAAGGTCTTAGGGTCGAAACAATTGCATAAGACATTGACGTTGAAACAGGGAAATGAGCGACACAACAAAAAAGACGCCTTGGAACATACAAAAAATATATTTTTTCACAACCGGTGAACGTCATCAGCCATGAAATAGCTTCTCAATATTGAGCACATAAGCCAGTAGATTGAAAGAAGCTCGCAAAGTCTAATTTTGTTGTTTTTTAAACACACTCTTAATGATCAAACAGTCAAATAGATTTCTAATGTTTGCGCAGAGCTAAGTGAAAATATATGATTATATATTTCCTTGACTACAGCCTTTTCATTCCCAAAATGAAAAAACAACTTCAAAATGAACTCACTTGTTGACATTTTCTGGAAAATCTCTCCAAGCCCCCCCCCCCCCCACCGTAAGTTACATTAACATTGTGTTGTGGATAAGCACGGTAGCACCACCCGCGTAAGGTGGAAAAAATCAATAAAGGGCAAGGCAAGGCATTGTCTCCGCCTCTTATATATGTGCTGACGTCAGACCAGGAGCCCAGCTAAGCAACAAGTTCGCCCCCCCCGTCGTCACCGCCGCCTTGGTAAAACCCAAGCGGCATATGCGTAATTTATGCCACAATTTTCTTCTTGAACTTTTGTCAAGTTGTTAGTTTTATTGGTGGTGCCTCTAATTGTGTTTATTTTGTGCCAAGGGCTCGATGATTAAATATTTATAGAGCAAATTTCAAGTAAATAAACCTTGACACAGCCAAAAAAAAAAACAAAACAAAAAAGAGAAATAAAAAGTAGACAAATTGGTATTTGAAAGGGCCACGCGCTACATGTTCAAACTCTTTCTACAAAATCACAATTTGTTTTTATGAATTATTTAAGAGCTGAGTCAGCAAAGGATTTTCCCCTCAGCTAATTAATCATTTTCCATAGACAAAAATAATCACCAACAGTTTACGCACTTAAAAAATCCATCAAACAAACATTTTTTTTAAGAAAGAAAAAAAAATATCTGAAAAAATCAGAGAAAAACTGATGGCAGACACTTGAAAAACAAAAGAGGCAAAGAGGGAGAAAATGATGGACAGAATTAGGTGGAGGTACACAATAGCACAAAGACAGCGTTGGCATCTAAAATTAACCAGATCAATTGGCTAAATACACAGATTTCTGTGTATTAATTTATATAAAATGGGGAAAATCTGGGTGTTAATTTAGACAATTAAATTAAAGATACAGCAAAGTAAACTGCGACGCTGGCAGAATTATGAGTTCCTATCCCATAAGATAGGCTTTGGGCAATTGGGACACCACTTTACTAAAGACTACAATTCATTTCAAAACTTTCTTCAACTCTTTCAGAAACTATTTTGTTATAATATCTTAGCATTCATTTGCTTATAACTTTGGTTCTATTCTGTGCTACTCCAATTAGACTTTCAACGCTAACAAATTCCATTCCAAATTTGTACATTTAATCCATAACAATCTCGACACATTTCCCCCCTCCATATACTTAAATATACATATAAAATACATACAAACTTTATAAAAAGAAATAAAAACACCAGCCACGTGTCAGCAAAAATATAATTGCATGCTGCGTGCTAAATTCTTATAACCAACTTCTTCTCCCCCCCCCTTTAACACCCCATTTTGCCACAAGGCATTTAATGCATATTTTCGCTTCACTGTGTTTGCTGGTCAGGCCTAAACATGAGCCATAAAATTATACGATCTTGGCCATATAATGTATACTATATGGAGAATATGTATAAATTACAATTAGGTTTGCGTGGAGTCTCCACATTGCATGACATGAGGGCATTTTCCAAATGCATAAAGCAAAAACAAATTTAGGCCAGGTCCTTTCGTTCATTTAACAACTATTTTTACAAAAATTTCTACTACTAATTCTCTACTATTTATTCACTTAATTGGTTTTTGGCTTTTGCCATGACTTTCGCTTTGTTTATCAACAACACAAAACAAAAGTCAATAACTGATTGTGGTCGCACAAATTTCAACATTTTTTTTTTATAATTAGACTAAAGACAATTTTATGGGACTTTTTGTGCTTTGATTACGTGTCGCTTGGAACGTTCCTAATTGTTAGTTATGCAGAAGGTAAACAAAGTCATACGATACGATGCGTCAGCAGCAGCAGCAGCAACAGCTTCAAGTTGGCTAATCAAGGCATTGAATCACACACTCAATTATGAAAGTATAACTGGGTAGTGTGTGGGTGTGTGTGTGTGATGTGATGGTTGTGGGTGGATGGATGGGTGGGCGTTTTTGATTGCTGACAAGAGAGAAAAGTCACGCAACCACCTACAAACATACTTGCATAAAATGTACATAACAATCTGTTAATAACCTGAGAAATATGTTTTGAATGGGTTTAAAATTTTAAATTTAAACAGATAAGTGAAACAACGACCCTGGATTAAGTGAATTGCTGGCATAAATGGGTTAAGAAAAATGTAAAATAAAAAAATAAAGGAAAGCTAACTTCGGCTCGACCGAAGTTTATATACACTTGTAGCTTGATTTTGTTATATGGCAGCTATATGATATATTCATCCGATTTCGACCAAAATTGTGTGAAAACTGATAATATTCACAACTGGAAGGTATAAAGACGCTACTATTAAAAACAAAAAAGTTTTTCTCACTAGAACTACTTTTTCGACCGATAGTTCCTATGGCAGCTATATGATATAGTCATCCGATTTGGATAAAACTTGGCAGAATTGTGTGGTAGCATATAATACTGATCAGTAACAAGTTTAGGAGCGATAGCATTGTAAACAAAAAAGTTTTTCTTACTTAGACTTTTTTCAGACATATCTTTTGTATGGCAGCTATACCATATAGATGGCCGATTTTCATAAAACTTGTTGGAATAATGTAAAATCATAGAAAACTTGGAAATACGAGGTTTGGGCACGTTTGCATTGCAAACAAAAAAGTTTTTCTCACTAAAACTACTTTTTCGACAGATGGTTCCTATGGCAGCTATATGCTATAGTCATCCTATCCGGCCGATTCCGACAAATGTGCAGCGTATTTGTACAAAAAAGGCTTCGTGCAAAGTTTGGTTAAGATAGCTTTTAAACTGACGGAGGAGATAGCATATAAACAGACGGACGGACAGACGGACATGGCTATATCAACTCAGCTCGCTATGCTGATCAAGAATATATATACTTTGTGTGGTCGAAGATGCTTGCTTTACAGACATCTGGACAATTTTAATATACCCTCTACAAGGGTATAAAAATTAGTGTTGTTTGAGTGAGAGGAAGAGCCGGTATGTTGACTGTCTTGCTATGTAAATCTTACTAATACAGCTTACGTCACATAGTAAAACTCTTAAGGGATTTTTATCGAGATCGCCAAAGGAACTAGAAACGAGAGTTTGCAAAACACTTTGCCGCATGAATCGTTTACCCGTTTCTTTTCAAAAATAGATCATAGAACCACAAAACCTAAACTGTGTTTCACATTAAATATTTAGAGTGACCTAAATCGCCACTTGGTTCTGGCGGTTCCAGTTCATACGGCTCCAATTTCATAGTTCCAGTCACATTTTCAACAGGTTCACACTTTTTATCTTACATCTCTAACTTACACACTTACACACTCAACTCTTTGCATTCTGTTAAACACATTCATATCGAGAAGACGCTACTGCAATAAATCAACTAAAACTGAACTGTGTTTATTATTAAATAAACAAAGTGGTCTAAATCGCCACTTCTGTTGTTAAAGTGTTACAATACTCAAATTTCGTGCTTATCGGTGATCTATACGTTTGGTTTTAAGCTCGACGACAAAGTAAAAGAGGACTTTTTGATGTGAAACATCTATAATTTCGGTACGGAAGATTTTAATAGGGGAAAAATTTGATTTCAACGATGTCGTCACTTGGGGAGTTGGTGGGGAGTGGGTGGGATGTAAGTGGGAAGAGTGTGGGAAGATTATGGGAATAAAGTGGGAAAAGTGGGGGAAAAAAGTGTGTGACCAGTGTAGGAAGAGTGAGTGAACAGTGTGGGAACAATGTAGGAAGAGTGTGGGAACAGTGTGGGAAGAGTGTAGGAACAGCGTGGGAAATGAGTGGAAAGAGTGTGTGAACAGTGTAGGAAGAGTGAGTGAACAGTGTGGGAAGAGTGTGGGAAAAGTGTGGAAACAAAGTAGGAAGATTGTGGTAACAGTGTGGGAAGAGTGTGGGAACAGCGTGGGAACAGTGTGGGAAAAGAGTGGAAAGAGTGTGTGAACAGTGTAGGAAGACTGTGGGAACAGTTTGGGAAGAGTTTGGAAACAGTGTTTGAACAGGGTGGGAAGTGTTTGGGAAAAGTGTTGGAAGAGTATGGGTAAAGTATGGGAAAAGTGTTGGAACAGTGTGAAGAGAGAGTGTGGGAAGAATATGGGAAGAGCGTGGGAAGAGTGTGGAATGCTATTTAAAGATGGAGAGTATTATTTCTACCTGTAATTCCTTTGCCACTGTTGTTGATTTCATTTATGTATGAAGCAGCCCAATAAATAAGAGTTACAGAAAAAAAGAAGGGACACAGCAGCAATGGATCTTGTTGTTGTTGCTTTTACTCCCTGTAAGTTTTCCTTCTTTGAAAGATTGACATGGCTGATTTATATACCACCAGACGCATAAATACATTGTAAGACTGTAAGACGTAGATTATAATTGACGTGAAATTGTCGCTCGTGTGCTGGATATAGCCCTTCCTTCATTGTCTAGTGTATAAATCTTCAGTCCGATTGATTATTGCTTTCTCGTATGCACTTTAATCAGTCTTTCACTCACAAAATTGAGCATCGATTGGTGTTTATTCGCCACACTTACAACATTTTTTCACAATGATTTGATCACAAATGCCTTTGTCTTCTTTTGAAGGTGCCGTCATTAAATTTGCTGCATGCCCGTCGGTCATATTTAGTTTCGTAACATTCTGTATTTATCAGTGATTATAAAATTGTACGTAAATATTAAATTTGTTGTCATTGCTTTACACTTTCTCAGTCAAAACTTCTCAAACGAAATGAAATGAGCGTTTTTATTGTTTTGACTTGTGTGTTTTCTGTCTCTTTCTGTTTCCATTCTTCTTTGCGCCTAATTTTTTTTTAGCTATTTTTCCCACCAAATATCGACTGTTCAAAATGCTAAAACATAACAGAGATTAAGTTAAAATAGCTAAACAATGTCACATAATTAGATAGAATTGCAGGCTCCGGCAAAGCTGAATAGATTCCGACTTTCGAGCTTACAAAAAAGCTATATCTGGTGGGGAAATATAGCTAAATTGGCAACGCTGCGTGTGTGTACAACACTTCTGTTTGTATTCGGCTGACATGTTTCTATAGTAGCATGCACCGGGTTGCTTAGATTGGCGCATATGTATATGTATAAGATAAAAAATAAAACATTCAATACATTGTGCAGTGTACATATGTAGGTGTTTACATTGAATTTGTGGTATATTACATATTATTATATTTGACTGGAAGTATTGAAGAAGATAAAAAGTCAGGAATTCCGGGTTCGAACCGGTTTGACAGTCCTGGTATAAAGCGTGTAAAATTTGTAATTTTTTGCATTTTGCTTTGTTCAAAAATGCAATCTGAAATCTGTTTTTCTATCAGATTGTTGGCAAGCCATACATACAATCTTTCCCAAAAACCCGAAAATTCAAAGAGAATGTGCAAAAATTGGTGCTAAAAGTGTTAATAACAAGTGGAACTTTACACTTTCAAGAACACTTAAGCATAATTATATTTTGCCCGAATGTGGTCGAAAGTTAGTTTTAACTCCACAGTGCACAGGTGTATTGGTTAGGGTTTCTCTGGCTAAGGAAGTAACATAAAATCATAAAATAGATTAATGTTAAAAATGCAACAAATTTAACACAATTTGTCTACATTTAACTAAATTTTCCATATTTTACACAATTTTTGATTGTACAACAGCAGCCGAGATCTTTTTTAGCAAAGTTGAGCTAAAATTTCCCGCTGTTTTAGGTAAAGAAACAGACGAGCGAAGATGGGAGTTTGCAACCCTAGCTCACGGATGCACTCCGATAACTTTTGTTTTTTTTTTAACTTTACACTTTAAGAATATATAGATACTAGATCAGAGAATGTTGTCATGAAAAATTCGGCCATCCAGCCCAGTATGCATTGCAAGCTAATCTAACCAATCTCTACCGTGCTTGATTATTCCTGTTGCCTGCTTAAATCATGCGTGACGCGAAACTGTTCAAATTGCATTATCGAAATCGTGAGTTCGTTTCTGCTACATTGATTTATCATAACAAAGATCTAAATAAGCCATTTATTTGCTTGCACAAAAAAAGTTGCTTTCCAGTGCTTTTATACACACAATTTTTGAAGCTCAAGGTCGTACCTTGAACTGTAGAGTCTTTATTATCGTCTAAGCAAACTGCACATACATACATACATATAACACTCTACGGCTATGTGTATCTGTTCTGTACATACATACTCACATCGGACGCAAGTATATCCATGCATGTGACTAAGACGTGACGCGCTTATCGCAGCTCTACATTTCAGGTTCATTCAAAACAGCTGATAAACTGCAGCGCTATCGTATTGAATTTCGTTAATTGTATAAATAAATATTAATATCATTAACATAAGTTTCAGCGTTTTTAATTAGTTCACCGCATTTCTCATTTATTTTCTGTTTGACTTGTATCTTCTATTTTGGTTCTCTCTTTTTGGCTGTGCACAGTTCTTTGTGCATTCGAACAAAGGAACCAGATTGAGTGAGAAAGTTTAACGACCACAAAACTCGCTTGGCCTTGAGAAAGTCAGTTGCCGCGGCCTGTCCGTTCAATCAGTGTATAATATTTTGTGATTTATTTTGGCTTTTGATACCTTGACTAGACGCCACTTGCGTTGCATAGCCGGCATTCCCCAGTGTACAAAGTAGCTAAGAGATACGTTTTTCGTTTTCTTTCTTTTTTTTTTCTCATTGTGGTTTTGGCATGCCTTTACAGTTGAAATGCTGAACGTCTAAAGCACATTTCTAAAATGCCTGCGCACATTTCTCAGACAAACACAAAAAATAGGTAGCAGAAAAAGAAAAGTTTTTACAATACTTGAGGCAATTGTTGTGTATGTGGGGGGGGGGGCTTAACTGAAATATTCAGTGGAAATTGAAATGTGCAGAGGTTAAGCCAGGAGTGTGCAAGAGTTGGCAATGCTATAGTAGTTGCTTTTTGTTGTTTCATTGAGAAGCGCTGACTTGTTACACAAAAGGGAAAAACACATTAGCAATAAAAAAAAGAATGAAACTAAAGAATTGCCAAAGGCTGCCATTTGCTGTTTACGGCAATTTCTGGGGTTGGCTTAAAATTGAACAAGAGATGTTTAGCTGCAAGAACATGATAAGCCGAATAAAGGAGCAAAGTCATGTTTAAGAATTATGTAAAATTTTCGAAATACTATTTCACAAAAGGATTTACTAACCTGATATTAGTATTTAATACCAAGGAACACTAAAATTAATTTAATAATACTTGCTATGCGTTTTATATAATAAATTCTCCAATGGAAAACTTAAACTATCAAAAATTGTTCCCTGAAATGACGAAATACAACCTACGCTCAACAAAATTAAACGGCGACGTGCCAACTGAAAACGAAGATCACTATTTCGACAGCAACGGCCCAGAAATGGCAACTGAGAAGATGAAAGAACAGTTGGAGACCAGTAGAGATCAGTCAGCCATTCACACACACACACACACACAAACGCAATGCCCTTCTATGCCTCATGCAGTACACACCTGCTGCAGCCCATGCTCCAGGCCCTACTGTCAGCTTCGTGCTGGTTGGCAACAGCTTCCCTAGTCCTACCGTGTCCTACCTGCTGCCCACGCAAGCAGTCCTCGCCACATAATGTCTACCCACCCGACCAAAAGTTCGCGCGCGAATTCGCGAGCGGAACCTAAAAACCTAAAAAGCGAACAAAACCTTCGTTTACGAATTCGCTAGACTCTCGTTTATGATACTTGTGTTGCTCAGTTTGTGGCAGGCAAACATTCGCAATCGAATTCGCGCGCGAGTGTTGACGCGAAAGTTTTACGAGTTTCACTTTCACTCGTTCCTAAAATTAATTTTCTAATAAAACTAGAATTAATTGAAAATTTTTTTTAAATAATATTTATTTAAATTCATCGCCTTGTCTCCCATTGCAGCTGCTTCCACGCATTTTATTTTCTTAATGAAAATGCTTTGTTTTGCGTATAAAAAGTAGTTTCTTCCTTTTGTTTGTCAAAATTTCAACACTAAAACAATTAACAAATACACAATAACACTTAAGACAAAACAAACAATCATGAACCCTTAAACTACATAAAACCATAATTGATTACCGATTAATTGATTGACGCTAGACAGTTTGCTAAGCCGAATTAGAATGACGCCGGCCTAAGTATAAGGGCTTCAAATACATACTGAAAATGCAAAGTCAAAGTCCAGCAAACGACGGTAACGCGGCGTCATTTTCTACCTGCTGCAGAGAAAAGCAAAATAAAAGGGAACTCACAAAGAGTTTCGCTAAAACTAAGCAAAATACGAATAATGTTCTTCGCGAAACTTTCGCTTGAAGCGAACCTTCGCTTGTGTGTCGGGTGGGTATCGACATGCGCCGGCATGTATTCGATCCTGCACTTTCATGTGGCCAATCCAAACATTGAGATCGAGAGCTATGTATGTGCTCGCTCCGGCCAGTTTATCGCCGAATGCTCAATCTCAATAACTGCAACAACACGCAGGAGAACTTAAATAGTTAGCAAACAATTGCCCGCCGGAAAAGAGAGTATCAGCTCCACATTTTCAATCTCATTTTCTTAATTAATTCAATTTCTTTACATTACATTTCTTTCTAATTGATTCGAGTTCAGTCATATCACTCATACCGATATCAATTAAGGTCCTTATAGAGGCACTTCAAAGTCCTTAACTAGAGGCACCTGAAAGTCCTCAACATGAGGCCACTCAATGTCCTCAACTAGAGTCACAGGAACTACAAAGTACTCAATTAGAGGCAAAACAACCACCCTGATGAGAGGTAACCTTAGCCTGCTCAGGCGAACTTGCTTATTGACCCCCAATCGAAGCAACGACCCCAAAGCGAGGTTACAATCGACTTAACAACAACGCCAACAGCTCATTAGAGCAAGCCACAGATGATCTGCTCCCAGAAACATTTCGTATATTTGACAACGATAGCTTCACGCAGCCCAATATCTAAGGGAAGAGGTGCTTAAGTGTTTGACCAAATTTCTTCTAAGTCTTGAACAGATTTACTCGATGCCAACCGAAAACGGTGCAAATGTCATTAAGACATCAAAACTCCTACAAGAGTATGAAGATATTGGAATGTCAAAAGGAGATGACTACGATAATTTTGAAAAAATTAATAAAAATATTAAAGCTTCTTTGAGCGTGTTTCATTGCGCAGCGCATACACTACAATTAGTGTCATGGGACGTTATTAAATCTGTCCAAGTGAAATTCGAAAACTGTTGATGAATTGTTAAATTATATTTCATTTGAGTAAGATATATTCAAAGAGATCACTTAAAACTTTGTGTTTAGTGGTCAGAACTGTTTCCGATTTTTATTTTATTTCCTTAACAGTTTGATAAAAAAAAACCTTGAATCACTCGTGATGAAAAAATTTGTGACATTTATCACTTGAGATATATATCAGGCGATATTTTTGTGATATATATCTCTGAGAACAATGCTCACAATTTTTTTTTTTATCACTCACGACATTAATTCGTAAGTATCATTGTTGAGCTTTTCTTAACTAAAAAAAAGGCATATTTTACGAACCTTGGTTTAGACTTCTTGTGATATGAACGATTACTAGCAATACTTATACAATCGTGAAACAATATACTTTTTATTAGTGATTTAAGCCATAATGCTTCTCTAACAGCTTCAAACAATGCCATACATATTATATATTCAGCTTCAGTAAATGAGGCAGCTACTGAATTTTGTTTTCTTGTATTCCAACTAATGTTTAACTCAAACATTTTAAACAAATATCCAGCGTTTATAGAGTATTGAGAGATTTTGCTGAAATCGAGAGAGGGAAAGAGAGGGAGAGTGAGCATTAGAAAAAGAGCGTGGGGCAGACATATTCAAATGCGGCATGTATCTTCTGTTGCAATAAAGCAAAACAAAATCAACATGCGACCAGTGCAACAGAAACCCACCCCTTAGAAATTCCGTCATATATGACAGGTATGGCGCTTTCTTTTTGGGATTTCACAGATTTAGGCAACGAAGTCATAGACTAGGATATCTAGAGAGGACAAAAAAAGTGTGCTTGTGTTGGTTTTCTCCACACTACAGCCGTTTTACTTGCAATTCAGTGTTTACCGATTCACACAATCATGAGTTGGGATCGCGTTTGCTTAAAAACACGACTGACTTCGGCTACTGGTAGCTATGGCTGGCCGGCTCTGATCTAGACTGAACGATTGAGCAGTCGACACCGCTGTTTGCTCTCACTTACGCTCTCTACGTGCATTTGGGACTATGTCCGTCTTGCTCTAACCACTGTGATTTGCTATGTGGCACTTTAAGTAACTCATTGCGCACTATCGCTTAACCCCACTCAAAATTGAGAGGCAGCGCAAATTTTAGCTCTAATACTCATTGATCCACGGATGGATCTGCGGGACTCTAAAAAGCCTTTTAAAATAAAAAAGTATTCATAGCCGATTTTCGCCTGTGAGAGGTTTCCAGGATATCGGTTCTTAAACAAAGTTTTAAAAAATTCTTAAAATATCAGTTTTGGTTTTGGTAAAATTCAGTATTTAAAGCATCGGTGAGCAAGCCCTTGCTCTCATTGGCGCCAGTCAGTCTCATAATAAACTGCGTCGCAAATAAACTCGCTTCAAATTGTAAACAACAACAAAGACAATGCGAATCGGAGAATGCCGCCCTACCAGACGCGCACACAGACGGTGCAACAGCTGCATTTTGGACGATCGAGACACGCTGATAACGGTTGATTTTTCTGTTGTTGTTTTTGGGTTGCTCCCAAACTCAAATTTCTTGGTTTTCCACCGAATTTTGCACCCTGTCTTTGAAGTAATCCAACTAAATGGAGCTAACCTTCACATGTAATAATAATTTGTAGAACATATTTGGCAAGCACAAGACAAACAAAATCGCCTGATATAATCTTGACAAAAGAAAAACAAATAAATGAAGCAAAATGCTGCAGCAGCACAGAGCTCATTCCCATTCCCATTCCCTTTGCTCAAACAGAGACAGACAAATTCTGTCGAGCCAAGCCAAATGATGTAATAATCAGCCAATTCCACACAATTGCTTGCGGTCCACATACAAAACGACTTATTCCAAGAAATGCAAACACACACTCGGAGCTTAATTAAGATATGCAACCCAAAAAAAGGAAAAAAAAAAGGTAGCAACCTACTCTGCCACAGTGTGGCGGCAGCTTCCACTCCCCTCCCCACTGTCTCGCGGTGGCCCGAAATTCGTTTGGTAATTGCATAATTGCTGGCTCCGGGTAACGTGAGTCATAAAAGCCGCTTGTCAGATTCCAGCTTGTAACCTATTGCCTATTAAGTAATATTCTATTGTAAAGTCTCAAATGCAATTCAAAAAAAAAATATAAAAAAAAAATTCACTTTCAACATTTGTAAACGGCGAGGCGAGTGGGATTACTCAATTGACTGCAACTGCAGCAGCAGCAACAACAAAATCAAAAGTAAGTCGGCCCCGCTTACTTACACAAGCAGCGTCTCTTTTACTACTGGCTCTCTCTCTAGCCGACTTTGTCTCTCCCGCTCAGTCTCTGTGTCTCTTCAACCCGTTTGAATTACAGTTATGTCATAGGAACGTAAGCAAAGTGGTTGCTGTTGTTGTCGCTCGTGTTTCGCTTTATCGCCCGCCTGCAATTGCAATTGCAATTGCAAACAAAACAACAATCATTTGTTAAGTCTATTGAGTAATAATAGAGAGCAAAGCGTGAGCAGGGCAGGGGCCGGGGGGGTTGCTGACAGATTAACCAAGTTTGACATTTACATAAAACATATTTAATCTTAGATCGCATACAAAAGTTCAGGGGCGTGGCCTGAGATGCTTAAATGATGCAACAGTTTATCCTTTGCTCGTTAATTGTAATTGAAAAGTTCAGCCAGACATGAAAAGTTCATCATGTTGTGACTACATAAATTGTGAGTGGGCGTGGTTTGGGGTGCCTAAAAGGATTTTAATTATCACATTTTGATGGAGACACACACTCAACTTTGCGTCACATTTTGGGCCAAAAGTTTTTGGCTTTTGAAAAAATTGTTGGGAGAATTCGATTAAGGGATTTAAGATCCATATGGCCCCATAAAAATATAGGTCAGGGGAGCAAATTTTGAGAGCATAGCGTTGAACACGCTCTCACAGTTTCGTTTTTCATGCGAGAGTGGTGTGTGCAGAAACTGCTGAGAGGAGAGCGCAAACGGTTATTGAGAGCAGAACACAGTCATTGTCAAATGTTAGCGGTCGACCGTTAATTCACTTAACATTTCGAGTGTGAAAAAGTAATCGATTAAAGAATTGGTATAAAATAAACACAATATTTAAACAAATACTTTTAATTTAAATAAATACATTCTTGATCCAAGTATAAAATTCTCTATTTTTCTCTACTTTAGTCAGTTTCTTTAAGCCATATCAATATTATTGCTTAATAGTCCTGTTTGCCTTTCCTCTAACAATCTGCAAGCAGCAGAAACAACGCGCTTACTTGTTGCTAAGCTTGGTGGTATGTTAAGCACTTGCGTGGAAAGCTGTCTTAAATATGGAAAATAGTATATTTTTGGGTAGTTTTTTAAATTCAAAACACTTTTTGTACAGAAAACCAAATGTAATTTGAATTTTGTGAATACTGCATGACTTACTATATATTCACGTTGTTTGACTTTAATTAACTCACGAAACACGCACGGCTCAAGAATGTTCTCGCACGAATCTCTGTGTTGACTCAGGAATACCTCGTGATACATCGTGACACTTTCAAAGTCAAGTCAAATGTTTTGAAAAAAGTAATAAGGTACACCTAAAGAAATCTATTACGAATTGACAAGACTGAAATCAGCTTCAAATTAGATTTTAATTAGAAGAGACTAACAGAGTGGGTAGACACAAACAATATACTCATCGAATGCCAAGCCGGATTCCGAAAAGGTTACTCTACGGTGGATAGTATCTTTGTACTGTCCAACGTTGCTAATATGTATCTTGAATGGAAAAAAAACTCTTTCTATTTTTTGTGGACTTTCGAGCGGCCTTTGATACTATAAACAGAGGATCCTTGATGTACAAATTGAGTAACATTGGTATATCCACTAAGATGATATCCGTTTTGCAAAGCATGGGTTGGAAATGAGCACTCTGAATGGTTCGCCACTAACACAGGAGTTAAGCAGGGATGTCTAATAAGTCCATTATTATTCTCCTTATATATAAATGATCTGCACACATATCTATCAGGCGGAATACAAATAGGCAGTATGGAATGATAAGCGCTTATGTATGCAGACGATATGGTGATTATGGCGGAGAGCGCTGATGAAATGCAACGATTGATTGAGCAGACGAAGCTATATTGTCGACAATGGGGCTTAGAAATAAACTAGGATAAGTCGAAAATAATGGTTACGATGACTTGGAAAAATTGATGAGAAACTTCCTTAAAAAGTTATTTCGACTGCCAGTGAATACCCCAAGCTATGCACTATACCTAGAGGCCTATCGGCGATGTACCTTAACACGCTGTCGACTCATTTTAGGTATATAAACATATCCAGGGGACTGCCGAAACATCGACTGCCGAAAATAGTGGCGATAGAAATACTCAGGGAAAAAACGCAGTGCTCCAAAAATTGGCAGCAGCTCTTTATTCCACACAGTGTAGAGTGCGACGTTCGAAATACTGAAGAATGGAATGCAGCGCAGGAGGCTGTACTTGTTGCGCCAGAGAATATGGTACAGTCAGCTCAACTACACCCTTGACATAAACAATTATTTTAGTGAGCAATACAGCACGGAAACCATTTTCAAAACCAGATGTGAATTGCTTAGCCCACTACAGCGATAGTATTTGTACTTTATGTAATACGCAATCGAGAGAAGACATAGTTCACCTTATAGCATTATGCCCTATACTGGCGGAGTATAGAGTAGCATATTTTAATAAAATATATTTGGAACAGAAGGAGGCAATTAAACTTCTCAATAGGAAAAATTGGCAGGAAATTCAAAGCTATAATACATTTTAGGAAAAATATAATACAAACAAACTTTTAAATTTATGCATATAAATTAGTGAAAAATTGTTAAATAAAACTAAGAAAAAAATTATAATTATATTTTGTTAGAATAGAAGGCTAATGGTAAATTAACCGAGCCAAAATTGAAATGAAACAAACCAAAAAATTAGATTTTTTTTCTTCTTTACTTTTTAAGACGAAATCTGCTTGAATTCGAAAAGACAATTGATCTAGACTTTGAACTTTCGTGCGCTAATGACGAATAAATCGATTTAAGGATTGTACAAAAAAAAAAAAAATCTATGCTGCTAAGGGAATTTGATCCCACGATCTCGAAGTTTTCTAAGTTTCCTTGTTGCTTGTTGAGCATCAAAATGCTAACTGCTTACATTCTTAACTATGGTTTCGACGGCACGTCTTGCTTAGGGCTGATAGTCGATTGGGCTTAGATGCCTTCGTCCGTCTATTCAGTCCTCGGAGGTTCCTAGTTCAAGTCACAGTCCAACAATTTTTGAATGGCATCTTCAAATTACTTACAGCTTGGAAAAAAGAAGGTATGTAGTATGCTCGTAGAGAGAGAAAATGAAAAAAGTAAGAGGGTAAGATATTAAAGAGAGGTAGAGCAAATCAGGGACCAGGTCGAGGAAAGAGGCTGCCACGACTGGGTGCATTCAGAAGTCTAGTGGTGTCAGAATAGTGGGAGTTCGAGGGGGGAACCCAAAAAGATGCCTGGTGTCGTGGGGGCAGAGCCCACATTTGGGGAATTCGTCCACAACGTCCATGTTGATTCGGGCCAGGAAGCTGTTTAGGAGCTTGGATTTCCCTGTACTAGTGAGGTCCTTGCTGTTTGAGAGAACGTCAATTCCGACGTATCGAAGGGGTGAGGTTTACCTACTAGAACTACATTCTGCCGATAGGTTTCGATAGCTTCTGCTACGATGGAAGTGTGGACCTGCTTATTTGCTTTTGCGCACGAAGTAGTGGTTGAGAGGCCATCTGCAAGTATTTTTTTTTGGACGTGTGCAAGCTCATTCCTTAGTTCGAATCTCACTGCACGTGTTCGTCACAGGGACATGTTTTGTGAGATGCAGACATGATTAGGTTGGGATTCACAGTGGCATCCGATTAAAAATTGTTGTGAAGGCGGACTGGGAGAACAGCAGGTTCCTGGTGTGACATCCGTTGTCATCTCGCAGTGCGGCATTCTGCGCCAGTTGGAGATTCAGCCATTGGGTGTCACTGATTGATGGCGAGCAGATGAGGGCAGCAGTTGAGTTTATCATCGAGCTACCGATCGCCTTGTAGTTAGTAGTGTTGTTTTCCTTTTCTTCTCCCACGTGCTCCCAGCTATGCCTTTTAGGGCTTTATTCCTGCTCCTTACCTTCTTGATGACTCCCTCTCAATGTTTTTCGAAGGTTAAATGGGATTGAAACGTTACAGCAAGGATCTTAGGGATGTTGATGGTAGAAATCCTTTGTGGAATTGCGGCAATGTAGTAGTAGTAGTAGTAGTAGATTTATTTTTCAAATTGTTTGCTTGGCGTAAGCCGTTTGCACACTTATATAATATTTTTAATAGCTTAGTATAAGGAGTAAGGAGTTTAAATAATTTTACATTTTGTTAAAAATTCTCTGTGACAATTTTGAGCCTATATTTAAGAGCAGCAGAGAGATAAGCAGCAAGCGTAATCCAATTTTTTCCGTTGAGTGTCGATCTCTAGTTTTTTCCATTGTGAAGAACCTTTCTCCGAAATATTTGTATCGTAGTTCTCTCAGGATTGGGCATTCTGAGAGGAAATGGAAGGTATCCTCGTTGGTGCTCATGTTACAAAGCGTGCACTTTTCGTCGCTTATTTGGGGTCTATAATTGAGGGGCAGCAGCTCGGATCTCGCTTGAAATATTACTTATATGGCATCCACCAAAAAATCATCTCTGAAGTAAGTATTTTGACCCAGGTTGAAGTTTAGGCCTTTATACAAAAGTCGAGCAGTGACCTCAAAGGATTTCCGCTGGGCTTCATCAATTCTTTCCAGTACAGTGTCGTGCGTTCTTCTCCATCCAGCTATGTCTTCTATATCACAAATAATACTTTTAGCCTGGAAAATTTTGTGCCATTCTACAAAGCCCTGCGATTGGTCGCTAAGGATTTGCATAGCGACTAACTTAGAAAGTCTGTTCTGAGGTAGATCCATAATTTCCAAATATATGTAAAATGTCTGTCCAGCGTATTGTGATAGAGGGTAGGTAGACCAGTCTCAAAATTACGTGCTAGTTTTTCCACACTGTCGTATTCCGCATAACCCCACACCTCTGCTGCATATAGCATAATGGATCTTGCCGTTGCTTCAAAAAGCTTATATTTCGCACTTGGTTTTATGTCTTTTCTTGACATAAAACTTTTCCACGTGCTGTTGATTGCAATCCTTGCTTCTGCCAATTTGTTCCGCAGATGTGTCTCAAACCGCATATTCTCTGTCAGTGTAACACCTAGATACTTGTATTCCTTCACAGCTTCCAATTCCGGCAATGTATGTGTTGAACAGCTCCGGGAGAGTACAGTGCCTTGTGGTAGTTTCTGCTTAATAACCCCTTTTGAAAAAGTAGGTGGTGAATGGTGGTGTGATGTTGGTCGGTCGTGTCTCCTCGCCCCATATCAGAATATTCTACTTAAATCCAAGAATATTCTGTCTTACCATACTTTTGACATCGAAACTGCTTGATATCAAGCACGTTTGGCTTGGTTTTTTCTCTGAGGGTAGGACTTTGCTATTGTAATTCTTTGGTTAAACCATCTGAAAGTCTTTCAAGTGTCATGGGCTGCTCTTCTTATCAAAATCAGATTTAGAACAATGTCTGAACTCGATAAACCAATCTCTCACGGTTGTCTTAGAAGTAGCTGGGATTCTATAGGATAGAATCCAAGTAGAATGTTATATCTGGAAGCGGGATTTTAACCTCTTCACATTATATGCAGAAGGTTGTTTGGCCGATAATAGACTTTCCAGTTGCTGCAAAAGAATTAACCTAGAAGAGAGTTCAGAGTGGGAAGTACAGGCAACAGAAATACTAAAAATGACGGATGCTTCATATAGATCATCTTTTATAATTGAATTAGAGTGGAGCTTTTAAAGGCTAATTTACAGAAATCTAAACTACGATCAACTTTATCCCAAAAGCAAGCAAGAACACTGCTGGTTCCCTTTTGCAATTGGAACTCTAAAATAGTTTTTGTATCTAAATCAGTGGTGTCCAAAATGCCAAAAGCCTATCCCATGGGATAGGAGCTCATAGTTCTGCCGGCGTCGCAGCCGACATACGTATAGAAAGAAAGAGAATACGTGTGTTCTATAAATAGCACGCTCTAACGATGCAGGTGTTGTGGTTTTTGTTCTCTCTCGAGGCATTTGTTGGTTTGCTTGTTGCTCATGCTGAAATGTCCACATGTTTACTTCGTGTTTCGTGTTTGAATGTGTGAGTTCTGATCTAAATCAATAAAATATTCTAAATTTCCAAATAAATTCGTTAAATAGTTGAACTTTTTATTGATGCTGTAAAATTCTGGCTACAGAAAGAAAACCCAACCTAAATTGGCCTCAGTGTGCGTCTGATTTCGCTTCATCAACAGTGTGTGTGGACCATATGTTGCCTATAAAACAGTTTCTGCCCTCCCGTTTTGCCATATGTTTCATGTTGACATATGATGAATGTGTTTTTTCCTCCCCCTCCCACACACACTCTCACACACACACACACAGACTCACACCCAACCACTTCCACTTCCGTTTCGCACGCGTTTGTCAGCGCTTAGTTAATTGATTTCTCAGACACCCAAAAACCTGAAACCAAAAACCAACGAGGCTGACACATGCGCCAATAATCCACTTAAAATCATTACAAAATAACCTTTGTTGTTGGTGCGAGGGGGGGGTTGGGGTAGGCAACTGTTCATTCTTTCTTCGCATGTACTATTTATGGGCTAAGGGAGACGCTTGAAGCTGCTGCTTATGTAATACAAAGGGGCCTAAGTGCGAACAGCCCCTAAAAACCAAAAAAAAAATGACTGACATCAAAACCGGCTTTTTATGCAAAGCTGCCAAAAAAAAGGTATAAAATAAATTTTTTTTTATTGGGGAGCATTGCGTGAGCTTCTGCTTGTGCAACAAACTTAAAGAGAGGAAACCCCCACAAAGAGAGCCTCAAAGCAACAGTTTTTTAAGAGCACAGAGCAAGCTGGGCTTGTGTCAAAATTTTGACAGTAGTTGTCACTGCTCTCTCTCTCTCTCTCTCTCCGTCGCTCACTCTCTGGCGCGCGCGTCTGACTCTGGTGGCCATCTGCGAAAGCAAAAGTATGTCAAAGTCAAATGTTGCTGCTGACGTCGGCGTCAGCGTTGCAGCATTACCAAACATTGTTGTTGGCGTCATTTTTATTATGTTTGTTTGGTAAGTGGAGCTCCACTTTTTGTTTTTTTTTTTTCTGTTTTGGGTTATGTAAGGCCTCAAGCCAACTGTTGGTTACGTTAAGCGTCCCACAGACAACACTGCTCTCCTCTGATGTTTGTCGTCGTGGCCATCGTCTGTCTTAGCCTTTTGTCTTTTTCACGCTCCCCCTACCCAAACGCTCTATTCGCTAAGGTGGCGGCGGCTGCTCATTTGTTTGTTGCCAATTTCAACGCTTTTGACTTTTTTTTTCTTTCTTTGAAATTAAATCGTGATTTGTAAATGCGCTCAATTTTTCGTCTCGCTTTTTTTTCGGGGGAGATTTTGCAATTTTGTAATAAGTTTTTTTTTTTTGTGTCGTTGTCGATTAAATAATCAGCCGCCGCGGTGTGGCAACAACAATGGCGGTTTACAGGAAGGCTTTTGTTAGGGTTTAGTGTTTTTTTGAAAGTAAATGTAGAGTTTGAGGGCTGGGCCAAGAGGTTCTTCTGGCTGACTTGGTGGGAGATTAGTATTATAAAAATATATTTTTAGCAGTTTCAAAACTATTTTAAGATATTTATGTCATTTTTGTTACGATATTAGGTTTTTAAATGTTTTGATTTTTCTATTTACGATATTCTTAAAAAGAAAATTACGATTGAAAAATTTACGATATTCAAAAATATTACAAATTATCACACATTTACATGTTTAAAATGTTCACATTTTTTGACACACTTAAAATAATTCACTTTTAGCCAAAATTTACCATTTTTAAAATTTACGATATTCAAAAATTTTAGATTTTCACAAATTTACAAAATTAAACATTTTCACAAATGTTAAATATTATACTTTTCGCCAAAATTTACGAATTAAAAATTTACGATATTCAAAAATATCACAAATTTTGACACATTTACGATATTAAAATTTTCACAAATTTTGACACATTTAAAATATTCTACTTTTTGCCAAAATTTACGATTTAAAAACTTACGATATTCAAAAATATTACAAATTTTCACACATTTACATGTTTAAAAACTTTCACAAATTTTGACACATTAAAATATTCTACTTTTTCCCAAAATTTACGATTTAAAAATTTACGATATTCAAAAATATCACAAATTTTCACACATTTACAATATAAAAAATTTTCACAAATTATGACAAATTTAAATATTTCACTTTTTGAGAAAATTTACGATTTAAAAATTTACGATATTCAAAAATATTACAAAATTTCGAACATTTACAATATTAAAAATTTTCACAAATTTTGATAAATTTTAAATATTCTACTTTTTGAGAAAATTTACGATTTAAAAATTTACCATATTCAAAAATATTATATTAAATGTCAAATATACTTTTCGCCAAAATTTACGATATTCAAAACACATTCACAATATTAAACATTTTCACGAATGTTAAATATTATACTTTTCGCTTTTATAGACGATTTAATAATTTACGATATTTAAAAATACTACATATTTTCACACATTTTCTTGTTAAAATTGTTCACAATTTTTGACACATTTAAAATAATTCACGCTTAGCCAAAATATACGATTTAAAAATTTACGATATTCAAAAATATTACAAATTTACGATATTCAAACTATATTACAAATTTTATAACATTTACAATACTAATTTTTTCACAAATTTTGACATGTTTAAAATATTTTACTTGTAGCCAAAATTTACGATATTCAAAAATATTACACATTTACAATATTAAAACTTTTTACAAATTTAAAATATTCTACTTTTCACCAAAATTTACGATTTAAAAATTTACGATATTCAAAAATATTACAAATTTACAATATTAAAAAAATATAACGAATTTTCAAACATTTACAATATAAAAACTTTTTCACAAATTTTGACATATTTAAAATATTTTACTTTTAGCCAAAATTTACGATATTTAAAATTTTTACAAATTTTCACTCATTTACAATATAGAAAATTTTCTCAAATTTTGGCAAATTTAAAATATTCTACATTTTCCCAAATTTCTACCATTTTCCAATATTCTAAATTGTACAACTTTAAGATGATTTCGATTTTTGCCAATTTCCTTTATTCAGAATTTTTACAAATACAAAATTCAATAAATTCTACAATTCTAAAAACGACTTGAACTTTCTAGTTTATGAATAAATTTCAAAACGTTAACAAATTTACATTAATGTTTTATTCTACAAACCTACGATATTCGGATATACCAAATCAGGGTTCTCTAAGAAAAAAGCGCCAAAATTTGACTGTGTCTATCTCTCTCTCTATCTCTAACACACACTGATGCATGACTTTGGCAAGCATTCGGTGTAAATTGGCGAGAATGTTCGGCCCCCATGAGTTAAGGCTGGGCAACTCTGTTCTAAATGTTTACAATAATTCAAAACTCTCATAAATACGAAATTCAATCATTTTTTCCCCATTTTCGATACTCTAAAACAGCGATGGGTACGAAATTTGAGTTTGGGAGCAGAACAACAGCAAAAACCACCGTTATTGTTGTTGTAACGCACTTCGAAGCGAGGTATTTGAGTCGAAATTTCTTATGCGTCTTATAATATGGCTTCCTCACTGAAGCACATTTTCAAAAATGTAATCGTCATCACTTAAAATGCAATTTCCTGTCCTCATTGTGCTGCTTCAGCATTTGCATCTTGAGAACATCTGTTTTTAATTTACAACATGGCTGGCAACAAAGTATGCAAATGAAATAAAAATGACCAATATTAATTTAAACATAATATCTAATGTGGAAAAGCATTTAAAGTTTAGCCATGAAAAATTCTTCTCTGTAAATGTAAGCTTTATTTCGGGGGCCAGGCGAACTATTGTTTTGTTCAGACCAGAGATCCTACAGATGGCTTGTGGTCTCTGGAGTCCAATTGCAACTACATTAGAAGTCTCCACTTTCATTTATTCATTGTGTTATTATTGAAATTGTTGATAAGTTAAGAAAAAGTATAAATTATTTGCAAATTTCAAATTTTTGTCATTTGGCGCGCCCTTAAGAAGTGACCTTTGTTAATAGGCCAAAAATTATCGACTATCGAATAAAAACTATCAAACAATCGAATGGCAGACGGGTAATGTAAATACATTTTCTCAAAATGCACAGTACCCATTTAAAATTGTATGTGGAAAAATTGTACATTTTGCCCATTTGTAGTGAGGACAACACATAAATCTCAGAGCAATGGGAGCCAGAGCGTGCGCAACGTTGTTATCAAATTTCACAAATTTACAATATTATACAATTTTACAAGTTTACAATATTCTGAAATTGAACAAATTTACGATATTCTAAAATTTTAAAAAATTTACGACACTCTGAAATTTTACAAATTTACTATAATCTGAAATTGTACAAATGTTACGATATTCTGAAATTTTACAAATTTACTATAATCTGAAGTTTTACAAATTTACGATATTCTGAAATTTTACAAATTTACGATATTCTGAAATTTAAAAAAATTTAAGTCATTCTGAAATTTTACAAATTTACTACAATCGGAGATTTTACAAATGTTACGATATGGGCATTTCCACAGAAAAGTCCACCGAAAAGTACTTAAAAACACTAATTTTTATCATATTTTTATGAGGAAACAATCAAATCATTTATAGCCCATTTCGGGATTTTCGAATGCAAAGTCGCGCAAGAGCCATATTTCTCATTTAAATACGTTTTGTTGCAATAAAAATGCCTTTAGTATGCATTGATTTTTGGTCTCTAAAATATTTCTAAGGGTACAAAGAGTTAAAAAATAATGCAGAAGACACCATAAGAAACTATGTAATAGTGACCAATAAACTGTGAGGTTTTTGCTTTATATTGTAACAAAAACAACATAAATATAATGAGGAAACTTCAGTAACGTAACGTCACGTCTGATACTTATGCAAATAAAAAATAATTGAGAAAATCTTTTTGAATAAGGTTACCTGGAAAGTAAACTTGTATTATTTTAAATCGTACTAAAAAAAACTGTATACAAAAAGCTTCCCCCAATTCGCAGAGTTTTGCAATTTTCCAAATCAAGTCAAAACCCACTTCTGTTTTTTGTAACCTCACGCCAACACATATTTTTGCTTATATCTTTAACTTCTTATGACCGATGTAGTAATAGTATTAGTTAGTATTTAGCACCGTGTGGCATTCATCCTCAGTCAGCCTTATTTTTCCCAGGTAGGCCATTCTCAGCTCCTGTAGTATCGGACATCTGCCTAGAAAGTGTTGCTAAGCTGGAGCATTTCCACTCGAGCCTTAAAAATGTGCGAAATCATATAAGTTCCAATATGATCTTGAAAGTAGTTATTTTCAGCCATGTTGTAACATAACTTTGAGTGTGTGTTTCTCGTGTCGCTCTGTCTCGCTTCTTCCCAGATTCCCATCTTTGCCGAAATGTGAATTCGATACTTTGTATTAGCCGGTTCTGTTGTATTTCCCGCTGTTCTGGAATTTCGAGAGTAAGCTCCGTCCCGAACTCTTGTGCCAAACTTAACCACTGATTGAAGTGTTGTGATTTGGTCGCGAGCAGGTGTTTTGCTATTATTTTCGGATATCTTCGTTCAGGCATATCGAATTTTTTTTTTTAATAATTAAAATGAAGTTGCAGCGTGTGGGCGAATAAGGGTGGCAGTCCAGTTTCTAAGTATATCGCATAAATGGGTGTGTTTTGTGGGAGTTGGAAAATCCTTTTTATAAAGAACCTTAGACTGCGTTCAACGTCTTCATATTGAAAACATCCCCATACTTGTGCTGAGTAGCACGTTATCGCCTTAGCGGTCGCCTGGTACATTTTGTATTTGGTGCTAGGATTAACATTTTTTCGGCTTAAGAGAGTGTTCCATGTACTTCCTATCGCTGCTCGGGTGTCTTTCAGTTTCATTTCAGCGTGTCTGTCAAATTGCATATAACCAGTAAGTGTCACTCCTAGGTATTTGAACGACTTTACTATTTCTAGCGGTGCTCCATTTAGGGTCCATGATTCGTTGCTTGCTTGTCTCTCGCGGTTGTCCCGTACCACTAGTACCTTAGACTTCTCGATGTTAATCTTTAAGTTCCAAGTGTCGCAATAATCCTGTGTAGCATTTATTATGTTTTGCAACTGCGCGGGACTTTCTGCTAACATGATCATGTCATCAGCATACATTAGAACTTTAAAAAATGTTGACCGATGTATGTCATTGTTTTTGTTGATTGTAGTGCTACTTAATTGCTACCCAAATATAAATCAATCATTTTAAAAAGGCAAAAAATTCATATTTTTTAAAAACGTTTTGTTGTCACGTCAGTTTGAAAACGCTCATATTCCGAAATTTTACTCATTCTGGAA
Organism: Lordiphosa magnipectinata; assembly: GCA_037044535.1. Taxonomy (NCBI): domain Eukaryota; kingdom Metazoa; phylum Arthropoda; class Insecta; order Diptera; family Drosophilidae; genus Lordiphosa; species Lordiphosa magnipectinata. The sequence continues at coordinate 201,448 of JBAMBO010000556.1, forward strand.
ATGTTAAATTTACGATATTCCGAAATTTTATAAAATTTCTATATATAAATTTTACAATATTTACGACAAATTTACAATATTATATTATTCCACAAAACGATAATCAAAATTACTACAAATTACAGTTTAAATTTTGAGAAAATTTACGATATTTGAGATTTTCTACACTTACGGTATTACAAATTTCTGCGCATTAACGATATTTAACATTTTCTTTAAATTTACGATATTTTTAATTTTTCAACGACAGTTTTAAGAGACATTTACGTTATGAATTTGTACAAATTTGCGATTACGATATTAGATCCCATTTCATATAAACAAAATAATTCGGAATTGGAAAAATTTGTAACAAATTAACAATATTCTATAATTTCTACTTTTTTTACGATAATAAAAAACAGCTTAACAAATAATTACATTCTCGTATCCGAATTCGATTGATTCGATTCGGCATTGGTAAGAGTTGTGATTTGTTAGAAACTTTTAAAGAATTGGGCCGAATCGTTTTGCCATCTAGAGGGTCGAATGAAGATAAAAGTCAAGAAACACACTCGGTTTTTGGAAGAAGATAAAACTTTTTACAATTTTGATTCCGCATGTGTTGATCAAAATCGAAAACGGAAACGTTTTACTACTTCGCCTTCACATTACGATATAGCCGATAATGAAACGCAAGTTTGCTATTTCCATTAATTGCTTTTTTTAAGAGTATTTTCTAACTTAACATCAAAACTGTTGTGTTTTGTCAAAAAATCCATTGACTTGAATATCCAAAAATCAGTTTACACGAATACCCTTTAACCCCCAGCCAACTCTCAATCCCTTCCCCACACATGGTCCCAGCCTGAATGCCTTAAAATTTATGTTCCATTTGGCATTTGCTTTGCTGCTCGACTTAACAACAAACTAAAAGGCAATAACAACAAACAATACTCGTAATAATGACCATCAAGTAAGAGGGCGAAAAAAAAACAAACTTCTTTATATCTCATACGCCCCACATAATGTGGGTAAAACTTCCGCCCCCTCCAGCCCTGCTGCTGCTGCTGCTCCACTACTCACACTCACACACACACACAACTTGGGAGATCTCTGTTGGCGTTGTTGGCCCGGTTGACCTTGGACGCAGTCAACGAGGCGTCGACGATTGTTCATTGAAGCACTTTTGTGGATTGCTTGTTTTCAATATGAAAACTGTGTGCTTCATTTAAATTACCTTTATGCTGCTTGCATTTACTTATATAAACAAATATTTAGCGAATGGCTTTGAAAGTTAAACAATTTTGGAAATAAAGTTTTTAACTTTTAATTGTTTTGTTTACGTTACCTTGAAAAGTATGTGCCACCAGAACGAGTTCCAAATGCGAGATAAACCGCACAACAAATGACGCATACGCCTTGTGTTCTTAACCATTTTGCGTCGCAAAATGCCAAAAATAATGAAAATTGTTTGGGTCAATCACCCTGTGTGGCCTGATGAGCTGCAGCAGCTCCCGGATCTCTTTGTTGACTTTTTGCACTCAGAGATTGTATAAATTTGTTTCCTCCATCAGATATGTTAGTCCTTGAACCACGACATTATTTGCAGCTACAAATTTGTGTGTGTGTGACAACGCATAATAAAATTTCCCAGAAGAAAATCCTCACAGTCGGTTGATTTTGGGGCAGCAACATATTTTTTTTTTGCTTGTTTTTTTCGGAAGGGGAGAGGGGGAAGCTTTGACATTCAACTTGGTTCAGTTTGCACACAAGCCCACACATGACGCAATGAATATCAAACTCAAAGCTTTTTTGCTTTATAAAATATTAACAACAAATTCCTTTTAAAATAAAAAAAATAGCAAACTTTAGAAAAGTTTTTAAATCTCACAATTATTCCCAAGGCTTTTACTTAATTTAATGAAACCGCCCAACGAATGTGGAATGATTAAAGCTTTAAAGTTATTATTTGAGGACCGTATGAATGACATTATAAAAGTAAATGCGGTTGCGGTGCTTTTTATGTATATCTAAAGTGAATACTGCTTAAGTCACAAAACCCAAAAATTTACATACAAAGGCCACTGGCAGCTTAGCGTTATCTCGTAGTGCCGATTTTGGCTGTTAAGTTGCATTGGAATTCCCAAGCGGAAATGGCAGTGCTGGCGGGAGGAGGCAGCTGCTGGCTGCTAGCAGTAGGCAGGCAAAGACCGCTGAAAGGGGATGCTCGCTTGAGCAGGGATGTTCGTGATACAGCTGTACGGTCAACCTGCCTCCTTTGTGGTATGCTGTCTTCCTGTTCTAAAGTTATGTGCAAGCATAAACTGTACCCTGTTGGTATGCAGAGGGCGCCACCAGGCCACAGGCAAATAATTTGCAGAAGTTCTGATAAAAATGTGGCAAAATAGGCCAAACTAGGTTACTTTTTGGCATTATTTGATCAAATTATTTCCATATGGAACCATTTTTATACCCGTTACTCGTAGAGTAAAAGGGTATACTAAAGTCGTGCAAATGTATGTAACAGCCAGAAGGAATCATTTCCGACCATATAAAGTATATATATTCTTGATCAGCATCAACAGCCGATTCGATATAGCCATGTCCGTCTGTCCGTCTGTCCGTCTGTCTGTATGAACACCTAGATCTCAGAGACTAGAAGAGCTAGAGCAACCAAATTTGAAATGTAGACTCCTATTGTCTGCACGCAGATCAAGTTTATTTTCAATTTTTGCCACGCCCCCTCACGCCCCCGCAATTTGGAAAAAACGTCATATCTCCTACAGTTTTGATGATAGATGGTTCTTACTTTCTAGAGATATCTAGTATTCAAAATTATTTATCGATTTGCTGAAGGAATGATAAAGATCGGATGAACGATACTCAAGTTATGAGCAAAAAACGGTGAGTTAACACCCACCACCCACCCCACCCATAACCTAAGCATTGCGTTCAGCAGAAGCAATCTTAGTGAGAGAGAGAGAGAGAGAGACTTACAGAGCGCACTGCGTTGTGCGTTGTGTGTTAACTGGCCGTTTGACTCGTGACCAAATGCGAGCTGCGACATTAAGGGTGCAGAGTATGTTATAGTCGGGCTTGACCGACTTTCTTTCTTGTTTTGGTTGTAAATCCAAAAAAAATCTACAAAAATCTGTTATTTAGTCAAATTTTTATCAAAATTTGGCCAAATTATTTGCGTGTGGGACCTTAGCTTTACATTTCCAAAACCAATTTAGTTATCAAAATTTTGCTAAATCTCCTGTCTAAACATGAGAGATTTGAAACCAACCAAATGAGATTTCTATGATACCAAGAATTGGTGGTTGCAAGAGGTTTTCGTGACACCTCTGAAAGCTCATTTTCCAAATCTCTTAAAATTTCGAATTCCGAGTAAGCTACATAGTTCTCTCTCTTAAGTTTACCATTTTCATATTAGGGTTTCAACGATTCGCCATTGTTTAATAGGGCGACTAGGTGCTTTAAGGTTCTTTGGAATTTCTAGGAATTTTATTTTATTGCTTACATTTTTTGTGCTATTCTCGATAAGAATTTCGTTTGGTTACTTTACTCACCTGGAATTATATGGTTGGTTAGAAGTAGCCATGGTGTTGTACGCGTCACCTGAAAATGACAGTAATCAATTTAATTAGACAACTTTTGGCTTAATTATTCATTAAACATTCAAAACTTTAAATCTTCAAATCAACAAAACTTTGAACTTATTAAGATAGGAGTTATTGAACAATAGTTTATTTACGAATCAATTGGAATCTGACCAAAAAAAGCTTTGAATCAGTAGTTTCCAAAATGCCAAAAGCCTATCATATGGGATAGGAGCTGATAATTCTGAGAGAGAGAATACGTGTGTTCTATAAATAGCACGCTTGTCGGCTTGCTCTCTTAAGATGCGCGTGTTCGGCTATTTGTTCTCTCACGAGTCTTTGTTAGTTTGCTGGTTGCTCATGCTGAAATGTCAACATGTTTACTTCGTGTGTCGCTGCTACGCACACAAGCTCAAAGCATGATTGTGTGAGTTTGGACACCACTGATTAATTCATTTCATTAATTTCATCCATTCATTCATTTCATTCATTCATTCATTTCCATTATTTCCATCATTTCCATCATTTCCATCATTTCATTCATTTCATTCATTCATTCATTTCCATTATTTCCATCATTTCCATCATTTCCATCATTTCATTCATTTCATTCATTTCATTCATTTCATTCATTTCATTCATTTCATTCATTTCATTCATTTCATTCATTTCATTCATTTCATTCATTTCATTCATTTCATTCATTTCATTCATTTCATTCATTTCATTCATTTCATTCATTTCATTCATTTCATTCATTTCATTCATTTCATTCATTTCATTCATTTCATTCATTTCATTCATTTCATTCATTTCATTCATTTCCATCATTTCATTCACTTGGTTACATGATCTCCTTCCAGTCTTTTTGCTTGCACCATATATAATTTTGATTTTATGACACATTCATAAACTTAACTCTGCAGTATTGGCCTCATCATCATCATCTGCATATCTCGTAATTTTATGGTCTGAAAACATTTATATGCCAAATTGCTCACAGCATGCGGTGGTTGTGGTGGTGGTAAAACTTCATTCTCATGCCTTAGCATGGGCCATAATTTCCCTATGGGTGGTGGTTGGCGGCTTGGGAAACTCAATTTTCAATGCCTTTTCATTTTGTGTCGCACATAAAGCTTGTTGTTGTTGTTGTTGTTGTTGCCTCCTTCCCAGTGGCAAATTTTATGGACCTTCATTTGGTATTTAGGTCAGTTTTACTTGCTTGCGGCACATTCTTACTCTTACTTACATAAGAAGTGCGATTGTGTGTGCGTGTGTGTGTGTGTGTGTATTATTATTAATTCCATTCGCTGTTTGTGTGTTTTTTGTCAAGCAATCAAATGTCTAACGCAATATGTTTATTTTTAGTAAATTGTTTAACAACTTTCACAGGCAACAATTGAATTGAATTAAATTTGATTTAATTTACATTTCATAGAAATAAACAAATGATTCACAATTCCTTCCACCTTCCGCCGTGGAATTGTCTCTCAAAAGACAGACGGAAGTCAAGTGTGGCGAATCTTTCGAGTTATGCAATCGCGGGAGCAAGTGGCCGCGACACTTGTCAAGAAATTCTCTTTTTGCAAATGAATTTTTAATATACGTGACGAAATCTGATTTTAATGCACACACGACAGAAATCGCCCAGAGATAGACGCAAACTGTATATATTTGTTGTATATTTCTGAAGCCAAATGCAATTTATCAACAGTTGGGCTTAAATTGTCTGCAGCGTAACGGAAACTTGTCCCGCGGAGGCTGCCTGCTTTATGGGTGGGCGAGTCTCTGTGTGTGTGTGTGACAGGGGGAGGAGCCGTCCCAGACGTCACTCACAGAGCGTAAAATTCTCTAATAAGTGCAAATTGGCAAGGCAAGTACAACAAAAACAACAACATCAACAACAACTACAAGTTGAGGCATTTGGCTATGCATTTTAATTGAACATTTTTTGCTCTAAAGTAGTTGAAAGTAGAAGTATCTTATGGATACACAAGCGAACCTACGTACGTAATTTACTTATAAAACGTATTATTGAACGAACGGGAAGTTCAAACGCTGAAAAACGTGACCAACATAAGAAACCAATTGTAAGCAATTGTCTGAAGGCAAATAACCCGGAATACAAAAAAAAGGTCTGAAACAAAAATTCTAAGCTCAAAGCTTAAATAATTTCTAAGATGAGGTGAAACCTTCACACCGAATGACAAGTTTATAGATTAATTCATTTAAATTCCGGTTCAAACACGTTTTTTTTTATTAATTCTTAGAATTTTATTTTCAAGGTGCATATTTTTGAAAATGTTATTATTCATCCATGTTTTCGTTCTTCATTTTTGTGTAAGTTCTTGGAATTTTTCAGTTTAGGCGGATATTTTTAAAATTTTAGCTTGATTCAGTGTTATTTGGTTTAGTATTTGCTGAATTCGTTTTTGAAAATTTTGTATATACCAAATTGGTATTCATTGACTTTTTCAGTATTTTTAAATGCTTGCAGCTTTCACTGGGCACTTAAAGGACCCTTAAGCACTCGCAGCCCTGTCTTTTGTTCTGTATAAAACAAATTAAAATGTATTTTGTTGTTAATAAAAAAATTCCGAAATTTTGTAATTGAGTCCAGAATTTTCAGTTTCAATCAACCAGGAAGTTCGTGATTTTAGCACAAATTTCTTGATTCCATACCTGCTTTCTTAATTTCAAGAACGCTTTTGATATGTGAAGCATGATTTGGGATTGTTTTAAGAACTTGTAGAGCTCAATATAAGCCTGTATTATGTGATAAGGTGAAGAATGAAAAATGCTTGGATAAGATACTTTAATACTAAAACAACAACCGAACATACTTAATTTGTGATGTTTGCAGAGTCACCAAAAAAAATGCAAAATATGATAAATGCTCTGCTAGAAATTGAATAGAATTTACTAGAGTTTTACTAGAATATTGTAAAACCTGGGGCCTCAAAATAAATACCGCAAAGTCAAAGATTCTAGTCTTTATAAAACACTGGAGAAGACTTGGTACTTGGGAGAGACCGAGCTTGAAGTGGTGAAAACCCATAAAAACCTCGGAGTGTGGATCTACCATAATGCGCAATACCATTGCAAGTAAAGCTAAAAGTAGCTATAAACTGCACCTGCAAATCTCTCCTGAGCAGAAAAGATGTACCAACCAGCATCAAATGCAAACTTTTCGGAGCAGCTCTAAGGTCCTTTATGTGCTACGGCGCACAAGTCTGTGGGATTATGCAGTACGATGAGGTTAATACTTCCGGAAAAAGCTATTCCAACTGCTTAGAAACACTACAAACAGAATGCTATATCTGGGGAAATGGGATTGTCACCTCTCTACATATTTACTACAGACATGCATGCACTTTTCCTATATGCAGACCCGAAAATAGATGAAGTTTCTGCTAAACGAACGTCATCAGTTCTTTCGGCAATGGAAACTTCTATCAGCCAATCATTGCGAAAGACATCCTTGAAGAAAGTTCAGAGTGGGGATCATGGGGGTACAGAAATACTTAAAAAGATGGATGCTTCATAGAGAGATCATCTTTTATGATCGAATCAGAGAGGAGTTCTCAGTGGCTAATTTACAAAGAAATGAACTACGATCTAAAAGAAAGAAATTATTTCAACGAGGTGTTTTCAGTGGAGCAAATTCGCACAATCTTTATGGCCAGAGTTTAATTGCTCAGACTCATATTTGTCACAACGAAGAAACTTGCACATCGAGTGTCGTATTCCCAATTTTCAAAAAAGGTGACCCAGACCTGCCACAAAATTACCAAGGGATTTCCTTTGAAAATTGCATAGCGAAAGTTTATATGGGCATTCTGAACAGTCGACTAACAAATTGGGTTAAGTGTCACGACAAATTAAAAGAGTATCAGGCCGGATTTCGAGAAGGGTATTCGACTGTGGACAACATATACAACTTAATATCCATAGTGTATCTGAAACAAGAGGAGAGAAAGAAAGTATACGCCTTCTTTGTCGACTTTCGTGCTGCGTTTGATAAAATCGCAAGGAAGCTTCTGATGTACAAATTATATTCGATGGGAGTCTCGACCAAATTCCTAAATGTGCTGGAGAATATTTATGCAAACACGAATCTGGACAGGCACGGAGCTATCTGGTTATTTCGAAACCAATATCGGAGTGAGGCAGGGCTGTCTACTGTCGCCTCTCTTGTTTGCGCTCTTCCTAGACGATCTCCATGATAGCATAGGTGGCGGCCTAACAGTGGGAAGTGAAAATATACGCCTTTTATTATATGCGGATGACATAGTTATAATGGCTGATGAAGTCATTGTACTGCAGGAAATGATCGATCGCCTGGAAATTTATTGTCAGACTTGGAATATGGAAGTGAATATGGCCAAATCGGAAATAATGGTATTCAGGAAAGGAGGGCGCCTTGCAAAGAATGAAAAGTGGACATTTCAGTGTGAACCCATAAAGATTGTACCTGAGTACAAATATCTAGGAGTTATGTTGACGTCCACTTTAAATTTCAAGAAGCATGTTAAAGCTAGAACTGCGGCTGCAAAGCAAAGCATCAGCATAACCTGGAAGAGCCTTCTCGCCAAAAACAATGTCTCCGCTGAAATGAAGTGGGAAATTTATGAAGCCGTGTGTAGGGCAATACAAGCTTACGGAGCGCAAGTCTGGGGCTATGGCCAACATGAGGAAGTGGATAAGCTGGAAGCCTTTTTCATTAAGCGTATCTATAACCTGCCACAAACAACGCCACACTATTCACTTGCTCTAGATACGGATAGATACGGTAGCAGATTCTACATGCTGGACCAGCACCTTCGGTATATCTACAAAACTCTGTTTATATATGATAGCCATAGGTTGCCACGAATCCTGTAGCAGTTGGTATTGGATAAAAATGTATTCTGTGCAAAAGAGCTATTCACACTGAGCTCATTGCATAACATAGAGTGGAACTGCGGCAACGAGACCTTATGGAATGTCAATCGCATTGCACTATTAGCGGAGCTTAAGAGACACAGATTTACAGAACTCGTGCAGCAAAAATTAAGAAGTGAATGGAGAATTTACCGAGAACTTGACCCGTAGATACCCGAGCAGTGTCATGGATTATTAAGGCAAGAAGTGACATGATACTCTTAAATGGAAACAGATTCATTACAGGACCAACTAATAAATGCGAATTGTGCAACACAAATGAGGTAGAGGACATAAATCATTTTCTGGGTAGATGTCCAATACTACGAGAGCACAGAATTTTATGTTTTAGCCAACCTGTCTTAAGCCCAACTGAGATTAGAGACATTTTAAATGATGCGAGCGACACTAATTGGAAGGGCTTAGTAGAGTTTCTGCAACAGGCCACCCAGTATAGGAAACGGATTTTGGCGGAATATTTTTAAAACACAACAACACAAATAATATAAACTAAAGAAATTTGGTGGGCCCCTAATCCGACACTAGGTCCCAACGATCCTGTATCTCGCGACGAGCGGGGAAGCCGGGTGTAGTAAGACTTTTTGTATGGTATCTAGGGAACCCTCAAATAAAATAAAACAAAACTCAACAAAGTAATAGAAGCGAATTCTCCGACTGACGACATATAGTAATAGTCGAGTACTATTTAAAACCTCTAGCAATTAGATATGTTATATTTTCTTTTGAAATTTTTTGTAGAAATCATGTGTATAATTGGTTTAAAAAAAATTTATTATTATTATATTATTTGTCACAAACTTAGCAAGCAGCAACATAGTGTGTTCTCTTTGCAATTGGAACGAACAGGAAAACACTATCCATTTTGTTGGAAGCTGACCAATCTTGAGGGAATAGAGAATTTTACATTTTGGTAAGGCAAGACTACATCTGCACAAAGTGCACCATTTAGTAAAATGGATCAAATCGGTTAATCCTATACAACTTTATAAGTCAGGCAACTATATATCAGAAACAAAGATTAGAAGGGGACTTTTCAAACAGAGTAACACGGCCAACCGTATCTCCCGCTATGCAGAAGACCCGGGAAGCCAGGTGTATGAGACTGAATAGCGAAGAATTTGAAAGGCTGTGATCGACTGACCGTTCTTACCATGTCTATTTATTTATCTTAGTATTTTATATACAGAAGAAAACTAAATTTAGAATCTAGCACACTACTACTTAACTTAAGACCATATAATTCATAACTTAATCCCGGTTTTCTTTGAACAGTTGAACATTGACGTCACTCAATGTCACGTCGCCCTTCTTGTACTTTCAAACCGACAGCGAAAAGCTGAAGTTAACGTAAAAACGAGAAGGTGAAACTAACTTGCATCATATCAAAATAGTTTTCTTATCATTTTAATTTAAAAAAATACAAAGAACTTGAATTTTCGGCGTAATTTGTTAAGTCTGGTCACACGAGACTTATGTTCCACGCTGACGAAATATTTGACAATGTAAGATAAATTAGTTACATTGCAAGTTCGTAGAGTCCTTTAGAACGTTTTGTCCTATTTTAGGAACGAAATTATCTCCCTGCTGCCAATTGATTTGCCTTCCCTTTAAAATCATAGATCTGAATGTTACATTCAACAGATTTTTCTTTGTCAATTTTCTTGTTTTCAATGAAAATTTCATATAATTTGTACCCAACATTTTGCACAATTTGTAATTGTTGACGGAAATGTAAAATTATTATAATTTTATATGCAAAACTTTTATTGTTTCATTTCATTATCAGGAAATGTTTTGTGTGCTTTGGCGACTGTCAGATATTTAACGTTAAATTTGTGACACATTTTTACATAAAAATGCACAAAAGTCTATTAATTATGCACAGAAATCCCACACACTTTATGATGATGAAACAGACAGTCAATTGTTTTCAGCCAAATGCTTCCGACGCGCTTATAGAAAATATAATTAACTTTTTGATTGCATTTTAAATTGAGAGAATAATTTTATTTTCAACAAAAAAAAAGAGGCAAGAGAATTTTTAAAGCTTTGCTTTTAATGACTTTATTTTTATGAGTTTTTCATAATGATTGTAAAAGTATAAGCAAAGTTTTATTGAATACCCTAAACTCAAGGCGATTACCTCAATTCTTATCAAAAACAGAAAAAAAAACATAAAAATGAGTGTGAGGTCGTTCACAACTCGACTCGATATTCGCCTTACTCAGTGGAAAGAAGAGATTTATAAATTGGGTTTAAGTTTTATTACTTTACAAATGTTGACTTGTATAACTTTATTTGGACATTTTTCAATTACGATTTTGTGATTACAATTTTATGTTTGCCGAGTTTATGATAGCGATTGGTAAATTTATCAATTACGATTGCAGCGCAACCAGTATTATATTCCCTGATGCGAATGTCCCCGGAAACTATAGAGAAATCTCTTTTATGAATTGTTCGTCTTTCAAATAATAAGAAGAAAATAAAAAACTACTACTTCTATAAGTGAGACAATACAATGGGAAAGCTTTAACTAATATTTATGAATGAAATGAATGAATTGAATGAATGACCTTATTCCCAAAGAATTGAATTGAATGACTGAATTGAATGAGTAAATGTATTACTTAATGTCTTAATGTCAAACTTCACTTAGAAATTAAGACATTTATCAAATTTTGTATTCGCGGATATAAGAATTTTGGTTCCAAAACGTATGTGTATTTGTTCGAACTTGAACATGATATTCAACTCTGCCCACACGTAGTGTTAATCTCATATTTAAATATGTAGCCTATGTCGCCATGTGTGTCATAAACATGTCACCTTATGTAATAGTATTAAATATTAATAGTCGCAGTGACGAGGATCAGCCCAGCCCAGCAGACACAGCACTTGAAAAGGATCAACCATGGGAACCACTTGAAAAGGGCATCCGGTGCACTTAACATGCATCGTGGAAAGCAATGTGTAGTCCTTCCACGAATGCATTTCTATATTTATACACACGCAGCTATCTTACAAATACTGCCTTAGTTAAGTTAGAAGATAAGGGATGAGAAATTCTAAATAAAAGGGACCTCGCTCAGACTGAGCAGGTTAGTACAATTGAAACCTGCAACAAGCGTGCTCATTAAAAGTGTATAAGTCCATACAGTATTTGTTTTTTATACTCTGTACCAAAGGTATACAAAACAATGCGGCCGCCAGCCGCGGCGGAAGTCAAGTAAGACACTGATCATGCAAATTATAGGGGCATTTCATGTTCTAATGTTAGGGTCAACTTAATCGTAGCATGATTATGCAAGCTGCACTACGTCGCTGCGTAATAAGGATGATTAGAGTGGCCAGAGCTGCCACAGTACTTCTCCCCCTTCAGTGACCATGTGGAAACGAATGATGTTCAAGTTTTGAGTTTGGTTGGGATCTATGTCTGAGATGAAAGTACGGGTTGATCATCTACAGGATTTGAACAAGTTCCAATGTGAAGGAAACCTGGTGTATGATGCTCGCTGTGATGTTGGTTTCGAAGTTGAGTCGTCGAAATGTTTCCTATGAGTGTAAAAAATGATAAATCTATAGTTCTGAGCATGTGCACTGGGTACAGATTTGCTTAGTTGCGTCGTTGGTAAGCTTGAGTTGAGGCCGAGCAACTTCGCCCAAGCAGGTTTAAGTTTGCAGAGTCAATAGTACTTGGTATGGACTTTGTTTGCCACTCGTTGTGAACTTCGTTTTGAGTTTGAGAACTTGTAGATAGACTCAGGCTGGCATCAATTGCCAAACAAAGAGCGTCTCGTGTTGTAGCAGGTTGCTTGTGATCGATCAGGTATGGGGATCGTAGTGCTTGAACATCGGCCATGATGACAGATGCGATTAAAATCTTTCTTCAGCTGCGTGAAGTATTTCCATAAGTATAAAAGATCGTCTGGTAGGCTGCGTACAATGTAAGATCTGAAAAATTGGTCGGATGTTTGACCAATCGTGAGATCGGTAACATGTACATAATTTAGGGCAGGCTGGGCCAAGATATACTTAACAAGGAAGCCGCACTCGCTCTCTCACAACTTCTTAAATAAGAAGCTGAACACAAAAAAATTCGTCGGCGGAGAAGCGTCTCTCACAAGGGTTGTTTACAGAGTGACATTTAAGAAGTAAGCAAAGAGAGCGAGAGAGCGAGTACGGCTACCTTGTTAAGTATATCTTGGGCTGGGCGAGGCAGCGCTGCTTATGCAGTTACAGAGTGTGTTACAGTCGGGCTTGACCGACTTTCTTACTTGTTTATATATGGGATATATGATGTTTTTCCTGAAGTGTGGTGATACAATGGTCCTTTAGACTTTGTAGATTAAGTAAAGTAATAGTTTTGGAGTTATTCAATTTTTTTGCTACATTTTTTTACGATATTTGGACTAATAAAACTCAGGGAAAATAAAAAAAAAAAAAATGTATATTCTTATCAGTTTTTTTGTCATGATCATAAAGATACATTAATGAGCTATCGCTCGCTCAAATCAGTGGGGGAAAAATGGAATCAAAAGACCAATTTCGTAACTAAAAACAAAAATATTAGCATTTTTCCATTCAAAGTCAACAAAATCAAATACAATTCCGTTTTAATTAAGCTCTGCCATCAAACTGAGTCATGCCCAAATATTATTCAAGCTCATTTCTTAATGAATCTCAATTACTAAAACCATTTCCTTACAATTTCCGGTGTTGGCAAACAAATGAGCGCTCTTTTGCGATCAATTACTATTCAACCCACCCTCACAAATTAGCTAACCACTCATTATGTTCCCCGCACCCAAAAATTTTCTAATCAATTGAGGCCCTAAATGAAATACATATGTACCCAACGATTAGTCCCCCTTAAACTCTAATCTCTAATCTCTCTCGCTCTTAACCACTTGACATCAATTTACCGAAAAATTGTCAAACATTTTACATAATCATCAACGACAACGTCGCAAATGTAGACAAATATGGAAAAATGCAAATAAATGCGTATCTTAGAGCGCAAGTTGATGTGCTTTATTTATATCACAAGTATTTTCATATGTAATCAGTTTTTTTTTTGTTTTCGCAACAATTTTGTATAACAACAATAGAAGGGATGGCGCGTGGGGGGGCCCCATTTATTCCATATCGACGACAACGTAGTCATTTTATGTTGCGGTTGCGTAATGTTAAGCAACATTATGAAAACTCTCTTAATGCATTAACAGTGTAAGAGAGAATTGCTGTTATTTGCACTCTGACCAATGTTAAAATGTTGCGCGCGCATGTGAGCAAGAGCAAGGCGTGAGAGTAAGCAACATTTTAAAATGTTGCCAAGCAATGAATGCAGTGTAAATGTGTTGATAATGTTTAGTTACAAGTGGCGCAAATGGTCTACGTGACGTAGCATATGTAAACCCTTAACAGAACATGATTTTTGTGTGATAAAGTTTTCTATATTTAGAAATTTGCTTCTTAAGGCATTTATGTAGTTTTTTTTACCAAAGAACTTTAATTGCTTTTTTTTCTCAAAATTATGTGAAAACATCGAGGAGAAAAGTGATTTTGTACATTTTTGGGGCATAATTTTTTAACAATTGAACAAGATAATATCAAAAGCAATTAAAAATTCAGAAACAAACATAATTTTTTTTTAAGGCAATTTATAAAGAATTTACAAGCACGAAATATGTTTCCTAGCTAGACTCAGTCACTGGTCTGCCTGGAGGTTATCATCTCCAGTATCCCAAAGTATCCCAAAAGGATACTTTCCCCTTTGGAACACCTTCTTGGCTTACTAGACACCTGTCTAATTTAAAGAATATAAAAAGAGTTGTTTATACAGAAAATTTAAGCCAGGTTTCCTTAAGAAGAGAGCGTGAAAATGTGACTGTCTCTCTCTCCCTCTCTTCGCCAAGCGTTAGATGTGAATTGCCGAGGCTAACTCTGGCTTAATCGATTCGGCTGCGGTTTGCGTGGTGCAACAACAACTTTATAAGTGTTCTCTCTTCACTTTATTTTCCAGCAAAAGTTTTGTTGTTGGCTGCGAATGATTTCGTGTGCGTCAGACTTCACAGGGACGCACACACATAAACAAAAATCGGGTTTCTCTATATATTTCTTGTGGTTCTTGTTATTTCACAAACGTTTTATTCATTTGCAGAGATTTAAAACGTAACCTTTCACCGCTCAAAACACTTTAAAATTTGTAACCAATACCGTAACCGACAAACAAATTTGTCCTAAAACCGTAACCCTATAACCTTTATTAACCTAACCGGTTATCAGTACCGAAACCATGACAAATATATGGGTCAATTTCGGTTTTCCTCTACAAGAGCATCGCTTAAATAACTTCTGAAACACTCTTTAACCGGTTCGAAACCGGTAAAATATCCAACTTCTAATTGACAAGCTACATTCCATATAAAACATTTTCTAACCCGTTTGAAACCGGTCCTGATCCAGTTAAATATCCAACTTCATATTACCTACAGTCAAAATTTCAAGTTCATAGCTTAAATAACTTCCAAGCTATGGAACCAGCATACACTTGCATACAAACATACTTTCACTTATGTAAAGATGTATAGAAATATAGAGATTGAGCTAGAATCGATGTTGATTAAGTTCTTAAAGGCAAGGGATGCAACGAGAAGTACCTGAACGAAAAGTGTAAAATAAGTTTTCTAATTGTCGATTAAAAGTCGATTAAGTCACTGTTTAGTCACTGTCAAGTCACTGTCAAGTCACTGTCAAGTCACTGTCAAGTCACTGTCAAGTCACTGTCAATTCACTATCAAGTCACTGTCAATTCACTGTCAAGTCACTGTCAAGTCACTGTCAAGTCACTGTCAAGTCACTGTCAAGTCACTGTCAAGTGACTGTCAAGTCACTGTTATGTTACTGTCAAGTCACTGTCAAGTCACTGTCAAGTCACTGTCAAGTCAATGTCAAATCAATGTCAAGTCACTGTCAAGTCACTGTCAAGTCACTGTGAAGTCACTCTCAAGTCACTCTCAAGTCACCGTCAAGTCACCGTCAAGTCACAGTCAAGTCACTGTCAAGTCACAATCAAGTCACTGTCAAGTCACTGTCAAGTCACAGTCAAGTCACTGTCAAGTCACTGTCAAGTCACTGTCAAGTCACTGTTTAGTCACTGTCAAGTCACTGTCAAGTCACTGTCAAGTCACTGTCAAGTCAATGTCAAATCAATGTCAAGTCACTGTCAAGTCACTGTCAAACAAACATAATTTATCGCACTGAATTCTCAACTTGACCTAATGGCACCTGGCGCCTGGCTACGTAACAATGGAATAACATTCATGATTGCGCTATATCTAGAGAAAACATCTCACTTCTGGTTGGGACCCTAACGGGCTACTGCCTCATCGGCAGGCAGGTGGTAGCGTCGCTCACAACAACTTCTGTAGAAGCTGCAAGTGTGAGGAAGAGAAGGGGACATTACTACATCTTCTTTGCCATTGCCCAGCTCTTAGTAGAAGTAGACTCAAAACTCTTGATCACCCCTTTCTACTCAACCTCTCGGAAGTTAGAGAGATAGAGATTCCGTTTCTACTGAAATTCTTAACGTTGTCACAATGGTTTGGTCGGGAGGAACCAAGCACCCCCTGGCTTAAATAGGGAATTATATGGTATCGCAATGGACAAATCTTGGCCTAAGTGTAGAGACAGTCTTACAGTCCCTAGCCATCTCAACCTAACCTTACCTAACTTATGTATGTACAATCATTTCACATACATGTGAATTTATTCACAAAAATTGGCTGCTTATTTATTTGGCACCACACACTTGCCAATGGGCACAAAGGAAAGAGTGCGAACGAGAAAGAGACAACGCCTTTATTTTAATTCATTTGCCAGTTTGTTTGTATGAAAACGAAAATATTCACACATATTGTAGTTGTTTGCGCGATCGCCTTTATTAAGTTCCCTTCTTCTCTCTGAATGTGAATGAAAAAGAAAGCCTTAACTATGCTTATGTGTGGGGCTGTCTTTACATTGTTTCATATATGAGACATAACAGTCTAGTAGTCCTGCTTTTGTTATGTTTTAAATGTGGATAGCTTGTCAGTTTCATAAAAGAATCAAGATGAAATGCTGGACTACTAGATTATCGTGTTTCATGTATCAAACAGTGTAAAGGCAGCCTGAGAGAAAAATGTTTCTGGCCCCGATGTCATCTTGACAGCTTGCCAACTTGTCGCCAGTAACTTGACAAGTTTCGCTGTGATCTTGACAGTGGATGGAAGAGAGGAGTGAACAATTGAGAGAACTTGTTAAGTTAGCTGGTGAACAATACTGTTACCGTAACATTTTTTAAGTGCGCGATGCCTCGATCAAAAACAAGCTTTTTTTGGGGAATTGTTTTCTTTTGATAAATAAATAAACAAATAAACGATAAGCAATGTGGAAAAGAAAATAAAGTTAGTGCAATAACTATGTTTTCGGATTGGCAAACAAATTCTGAATCCATTTGGGTACCACTGATAACGCACGCAATATAGTTTAAATGGTGGAACATTTGGGTCTAGAGAATGAAGCCGATGATCACAGTTACGATGACGACCTGTAACCCGTATCCCACAACCTTAATATAACCGTAATCGTAACAAAGCGATCGGTCAAAACCGTTACCTATGAAACGCTAACCGTTATTCGTTTCGGTTTTAATCTCTGATAAACTCACAAACAAACTTTAAGTTGAACCAGCTTCGAATGATCCACTTTCTTTAAATAGTTTGATATGTTTTAGCGGCATAGCGACATAATTCCGACGGCATAATTTCGCCCAGTACATTTGGAATCGAAATCATGTCGTTTTGAAACGACATTATTCCGCCGAAACAGAACGACATTATTTCGTTCGAAATTGTGTCGATTTTTGCTGTCAAAATTATGTCGTCGGAATTATGTCGTCACCCCGTTTTAGCGTAATCTTGCTCGGAACATTTGGTTGTACTTTCACTTTGTGGGTACATTCGCAGTGCTTAAGTACATTAATCGTCGTTGGATTTAGTTGTTGTTATTGTTGTAGATGCTGGGAAGATTTGTACGTATAGAGAGAGAGAGAGAGAGAGAAAAGAAAAGTAAGGGGTAAATTATTAAAGAGATGTAGGGAACTAATCTGGGGCCAGATCGAGAAAGAGGGCAGCCTCCACTGGGTGGATCCAAAGATCAAGTGGTGTGAGTACAGTGGGGTTAAGTGGACAATTGAAGAGGTGCACTGTGTCGTGCGGGGCATTGGTCGGCGATTTCTGAGTTGATGCGGGCTAGGTAGCTATTTAGGCTACTGCTTTTCCCAGAGCGGAGCTGGGTCCTTTTCGAGCGTGGTGGGGTTTTGACGACCTGATCAATGGGAGGTGGCCTGCCCCCCAGGACTTAGTTGTCTCTATATGAGTTTATGGCGCTAGCTTCTTGGCATCTGCTTATGATGCGAGGGTGGGACTATTGGATTGGTAGGAACTCCGCTCTTAAGTCATTTCTCACTGCTTGGGGGCGCCTTGACATGCTCTGTGCGGTGCAGGCATGGTTTAGATGGGTTGTGTGGTAGCAGCCTATCAGGAATTGCTGTGTGAGTAGCTTGTTGTGCTCTCGAACAGGGAGAACATCAGTGAGGGTGGTCGGGATGTGTCATGATTTGGCAACCGGTGGCTTCTCGCTGCGCAGCATTTTGGGCTAGCTGGAAGTTTCGCCATTGAGTGTCGCTGAATTGATCAAGAACGATCCGTTATTCTTGTAGCTGGTGACGATCGTTTCCTACTACCCCCAGTTGCTTCCAGCTACGATCTTCAAGACTTTATTCCTGCTTCTTACTTTTTTAATGACAACTTCTGTAGGTGAAGGTTTGGCGAAGGTGAAAAAAAGGGTAAAATTTGACACCGAGCATCCTGGGGATCTGGTGTCCATTTATGTGGATGGATCCAGGATCCGTGTGACCTCTTTGGTCCACGTAATTAGCAGGTTGGCGGATGATTTGCAGAGGAAGTTGTCGAGGCTAGGGAGTTAGGCGTTCATCCTCTGTTCGAGAGTTTTAACGTTTCGGCCTGTGGTGATGATTTGATTTAGTGCAGTCTTTTGCTGATCAGCATTTCCGGCCGAGCAATATAGTTGATGTTTAAGTTTCAATATCAATGTGCTACTGTTTAGCCAAATCATTGATGATGGTGTTTGTTTTTCTTAATCAGTTGTGATGTGGGGGTCCTTTCTTACTGTTTTGTACATAGGATTCATCTTTTTTGTGTATTCCTCCCTATACATTGCCACTATTTTGTTCCCTTTGTCTGCCTGAGTTATTATAAGGTCTTCTCTATGTTGTTTTATGTTGATTGATTGTATCAATCGTTCCTTTTCACTTGTTTTCTGGTTTCCCTTGTAGTTAATCAGTCTCTCTGTTAGGTTTCTGTTTGTTGTCTCCTTTTCTTTTTCATCTTCCACTATCTGGATATCCTGTGTTCCAAATCCGCAATCACATGGATTGTTGATATGGTCCTTTTAGTTAGGGGAAGGGCGAATTTTGGACCTGTTGTTGATTATGTCGGTATTAGTTCGAATTGTCTGGTACGTTACTTTCTGGTTTTTCTCCACTTCTTCTGAGAGTTCTTTTTCGCTGAATATGTTCTTTAGGTTGTGATATGTGTGTGTGTTTGGTTTCGTTTTGTACTATAAATGTGCCGATGTGTTTCTAGGTCTACTATCTTTAGTAGAAACTTCGTTGTAAGATTCTGTAGTTCCCCATTTGAAACGTCAAGTGTGAAATTGTGTCTTAGAGCTGTCATTTTCTCTCATATTATAGTCCTTGCATCTAACTAGATACTTGAATCTTGTCCGCTTTACCATTTTCCTTAGCTCTTTTTCCTTGTACAATAAATTTGCTTCTCATCTTACACTTCTGGCGCCACTCTTAATGATCACATGCTGTCAAAATCGACATGGTCTGCTGTCTGCCGTCTATTTTGACGTATCCCACACACACACACAACCCATCGTGTATTCACGCGCTTTTGTAAAAAGTATAAAAATAAAAAAAAAAAACTAGCCCTCAAGCAGCGGCTACTAATTGTCGAATTGTCGCTCGTGTTGAACATCACGTCTTCCGTTGCCATCTATCCAAAGATCTCGAGATACTCAAATAGTAAATAGATATATATATAATATTTGACAGACGCTGCTCGCTCCATGCATTTTGTCATTTTGATTTACAAAAGTTTGACATTAATTATGCCATTTTCCTTTTCATCATTTTCGACGACTGCCAAAATGTCATTTGGTTTAATTTGCTTGTTGGCCACTCAATTAACATTTCCATTTTTGTTTTCTTACAGCACCCACCAATTTCAGGAGCCTTTGTCTACGCTCCGAAGTGTTGCGAAAGTTGGGCCACTATCAGAGTTCCCTGGCGGACATTGAGAATGCATTGAGAACGCGCTGCACTTCACCCAAGGTGAGTAGGTGATATTTTGGCCATTGAATGGATTCATTTACTAATTGAGAATTGTTTCGACAGGCACATTATCTGCGAGCATTGGCTTTAAGTGGTTTGGGTAGACTGGAGGAGGCACTGCTTAATGGATTTTTGGCCATTTGCCTGGATAAGAATACAAATCTCAGCAATTCGGAAATATTTCAACATGATCTCGCCAAGGTATAATGAAAAGGAAACAAAAGAAACAACTTCCCTGTATCATGCAATTGTTAAGACTGAGATATGAGTGGATCTAGGAGCAGTGTCCGGCGCGTCACTAATGCCTAATGTCAGTGGTCACACACACACACATAAGAAATGCCAAAATGTGATTGTGTTTTGTGCCGATCCCTCAACTAGAGAACTGAAATCCTGGGTATTTAGAATCGTCCAATTAGAGTTAGACGTTGACATTGATTGATTGTTACATGGGTATTCTACAACCACTTTCAGATGTGGAGGAAGGCCAAAATAGTTCTAGTTGAGAGCTGTCCTAGTTTCTCCAGTCGGTGTGAAGTAATCATGTGTCTCCTGCTCTTCTCCGCAGCTTCTGCATCTTAAGTTAAAGGTTAAGCCTAGCTACTTGGCCAGTTTACAGTTGTTGTTGACCTTATCCTGATGATGTCCCTTCATTTTTAGTTCGAGTAAATTAATACTTTAGTCTTCCTTAGGTCTCGCTCTTTAGGAACTTTATCTCAGATAGAATGACGTTTAAAGTCCCAGAGTTCCCGAGGATATATCGCTCCCTACGCCAGTGTACAGGGACACTTTTTCTGTGTCGTTTACCGAAGCTTCGGGCAGGATATTTGAT